>JAPVLO010000582.1:270000-272500 GCA_027257055.1 Cephalopachus bancanus | reverse complement strand
CTCACGGCCACAGCAGCCTTGACCTGCCGGGCTCCGGCGATCCTTCCACCTCAGCCTTCCACCTCAGTAGTTGGAACCACAGGTGCGCACCTCTAAGCCCAGCTCAGTTTTTGATTTACTATAGAGACAAGGTCTTGCCAACTTGCCCAGGCTGGTCTCAAACCCCCGGGCTCAGGCAATCCTCTCACCTGCGCCTCCCAAAGTGCTGGGTCTACAGATGTGAGCCACCATGCCCAGCAGAAGAGTCTTTTATGTATCACAAAAATCTTTTATGTATCCAAAAAGTAAAAAAAAAACCAACCCCAAAATGCATGTTGTCCCTGGAAGGAAGAGAGGGAACACAGGGTGGCCTTGGCTACCTCTGGAGACCAGGGCTGGGCAGTCCGGGCCAGGGCAGGGAGGGGGGTTATTGCCTTTGTGAGACCTTTTGTTCATGATGGTTGAAAGTCCAGCTCTGCCTCTGATCCACTGTGTGACCTGGGGCAATCGCCCCACCTCTCTGTGCCTTCATGCCTTCACCTATAAAACCAGAGTGGTGGCACCCAGCTCAGAGGGCTATTGGGCTGAGGTTGTAACGAGTTCATACTCATAAAGTGCTAAAAACAGGGCTGGGTGGCCAGGCGCGGTGGCTCACCCCTGTCATCCTAGCATGTTGGGAAACCAGGGCGGGAGGATTGCTTGATGCCAGGAGTTTGAAACCAGCCTGGGCAGCATAGTGAGACCTTGTCTCTACCAAAAAAAAAAATAAGCCAGGCAGGGTGGCACGTACCTGTAGTCCCAGCTACTCGAGAGGCTGAGATGGGAAGATCGTCTGAGCCCAGGAGGTAGAGGCTGCGGTGAGCCGTGATCATGCCACTGCACTCCAGCCTGGGCATCAGAGCGAGATCGTGACTCAAAAATAAAAATAAAAATAGAGCTTGGCATGGGCAGGTGCCATCTAAGCACTGCTCTTCCCTTGGATACTCTGTTCTGCATTTGCCTGTGAAAACAAAGCAATATCTAAGGCTCGATTTTTTGAGGGCGGAATGAACAGCGCCTGGAGGGGTTTAGCTCCTGGTGCCCAGCCTGTGGTTGGCATCTCCAGCTCCGAGCTGGAGAGTTCACCCCCCCTCCTCCCCGCCCCCTCCCCGGCCCCCTGGGGACCCAGGCTCAGAGCAAGTGATGCAACCGGGGGGAAACTGAGTCCCTCTGGCCACGGGTGCTCCCACCACACCGTGCTGGCACGGAGGGAGGGGAGGCTGGCAGCATTTCCTTCTCAGGGGAGGGTCGTGCGTGGGTGGGGAGTGTCTGATTAGCATCTCGGAGGAGCTGGTTGCCATGACGTCGGGAGGAAGTGGCTGGCTGGGGCGAGCCAGCCAGGATGCCCAGGAGGGACCTTTCTGCCCCGCCCCCAGGGCAGGCCTGGCCAGTCCATGTCGCCCGGGACCCAGGCTGGGCTGGCCTGAGGCCACACCCGAGCCCGTGTCTCGCCGTGGGAGGCTTCTTCTCTTCTGTGCGCTAGGACGGAGAGAAGCGTTTGCTTCCCAGGAATGTCGAGAAGATTTTGTGGCCCACAGGGGGCTGTGACTTCAGGTCATGCAGCAAGTGTCCATCGTGCCGGCCGCCACCTCCTGTCTCTCCGGTGTGTCTAGCTCCCGGGGAAGGATGATAGAGAAGCAGAAATATAACACAGTGATTCCAAAGAGCCTAGGGGCCAGGCAGGGTAGCTCAAGCCTATAATCCTGGCACTTTGGGAGGCCTGAGCCCATGGGTTCGAGAACAGACCTGGACAGCTTGGCAAGACTTCGTCTCTACAAGACATCAAAAAATTAGCCGGGCATAGTAGTGCGCACCTGTAATTCTGGCTACTTGGAAGGCTGAGGCGGAAGGATCGCTGGAGCCCAGCAGGTCAACGCTGGGGTGGCCGTGAGCGTGCCCCTGCACTCCAGCCTGGGCAACAGAGGGAGACTCCAACTCTCCAACTAAAAAAAAAAAAGAGTTAGACGGGTGAGATGGTGCATACCTGTAGTTCCAGCTCCTTGGGAATCTGAGACAGTCACCTGAGCCCAAAAAGTCGAGGCCGTGGTGAGCTGGGATTGTACCACTGTACTCCAGCACAGGCAGCAGAATGAGACCCTGACTCAAAAAAAAAAAAAAAAAAAAGGAAGCAGCAGCAATGATTGATGCTGGTGCCAAGGAGTCTTCTAATCAAAGGGTGTCAGGGAGCAGAGTTTGGGGTGTAAGGGAAGACTGGATCTACAACCTCCCTCCAGCCCAGTCATGCCCCCGGGAGGGACATTTTTCAGCTGATGTGACTGTCATGGGCCCCGAGACCTGGACCTCAGACCGGTCCTTTGAGAAGACTCTGTTGGCGGAAGCTCTGCCTGACCCCCGCCCCCGAGTAGCTGGGGTACGTGGCCTGTTGGCTGTGGTCCCTCCGGCCGACCAGGCTAGTGTGATGTGCCGGCAGTGGCGGGAGTGGGGTTGAAAGAGATCCAAGAGGCAAACCTGGCGGAGAGTA
>JAPVLO010000582.1:0-265000 GCA_027257055.1 Cephalopachus bancanus | reverse complement strand
GCTGCGAGGGTGTCTTGTGTGCACACGTGTGTGCGCCTGTCCACGCGTGTGCGTGTGTGTGCACCCGTGCGGGCAAATTTGTGTTTGTGCAAGCTGCGTGTGTGTGCGCCTGTGCGTTTTTGTGTACGCGTGTGCACACATGAGCACTGCATGTGTGTCCCTCTGTGTGTGCACGTGTAGCTGCATGCATGTGTGTGTATTCATGCCTCTGCATGTGAACGTGTGTTTGTGTGCATGCATATCGCATGTGTGCATGTGTGGGCACAAGCGCACACACTCATGTCTCTTATGTGTGCTTGTGTGCGTGTGTGTGTGTGCTCGTGTGTGTTCATGTGTCTGTGTACACACGTCTGTGTGCATGAGTGGCTGCGTGTGTGCATGTGTGAGTGTGAGTGTGTGTATGCTTGTGTCCCTTTGTGCATGGATGTGCACATTCGTGTGCATGTGTGTATGCATGTGTCTATGTGCTTGTGTGTGGGTGCATGTGCTTGTGTGAGGGTGCATGTTGCAAAAGCATATACACACTGTCTTGTGTGTGTGTGTGCATGTGTGTGCACATGTGCAGATGAACTGGCATCAGTGTGAGCTATGTTTATGCATACGTATGCATTTTCACATACACGTGTGCACACATGAGCACCGCATACATGTCCCTCTGTGTGTGCATGTGTGACTGCATGCATGCGTGTGTGTGTGTGCATGCATATATCTGTACGTGAGCATGTGCATGTGTGCATGCATATATCTGCATGTGAGCATGTGATTGTGTGCATGCATATTGCATGTGTGTGCATGTGTGCACTCATGTATCTTGTGTGTGCCTATGTGCATATAGGTGAGTTGCGTGTGTGTGTGTTTGTGTGTGTTCATGTGCATGTGTGCACACGTCTGTGTGCATGAGTGGCTGCATGGTGCATGTGTGAGTGTGAACGTGTGTATGCATGTGTTCCTAGGTGCATGGATGTGCACATTCATGTGCATGTGTGTGCATGCATATTGCACCAGCATACACACACTCTCTCATGTGTGTGCATATGCGTGTGTGCATGTGGGTGCCTGCATGTGTGTGTCCATGCACATACATTTGCACATATGTCTCTCAGTGTGTGCACACCTGGCTACACACATGCAGGTGTGAGGGTGCATGCATGTGTGTGTTCATGTGCATGTGTGTGCACACATGTCTCTATGTGTGTGCACACGTTCCTGGGCCTGTGTGAGTGGGCGGATGTGTGCATGCACGCACGTCCACGCGTCCTCTCCCGTCACTCGTGGAAGACTGTGCCCCGGGGTCTCAATGTTCCTCCTCTGTAAAACAGGCGTCGTGTGAACAGCATTAACCTTCCTAGAATGAGGTGACAGTCAAAACAGACACGATATGTGGAGTCGGCGTCAGGCAAACAGTGGGCGCTCCATAAATGCTCAGCCATTATCCTTGCTCCCGTGGGGCTGCGGGGCCTGGTTTCCGGGTGTCAGGGGAACGACAGCCCCCCATGCCTGCAAATCCAGCGTCCTGGCTAGACACCCGCCCCAGTCACCGTCCTTTAAAAGCAAAAGTGCTTCCTGTGACTGTTTCTCTGTGCTTCTTTGGGCAAGAAATGTCCCCATGCCAGGCCTCAGTCTCCCCAATGGTCACGGGGCAGAGCCGATCAGACGGCTCCGGGCAAAGTCCTGCAATGCCAACAAGCTGTGGCAGGAGAGAAGCACGTCTTGACGGCTGGCTCACGAGTTATGCCGTCCCGTGCCCGACCAGGCTCCCGCCGGGTGCCAGGCCGTCCCTGCACCAGGGGCACTGCGGTGGCCCGGGCAGACACGGCCCCCGTCCTCGCCGTGGTGATACGTCAGAGTTAAGTTTCTTTCTTTTTCTTTTTTTGAGTGGGAGTCTCACTCTGTCGCCCAGACTGGAGTGCAGTGGCCGCTCCCGGCCACCACAGCCTCGACCTGCTGGGCTCCGGCGATCCTCCCGCCTCAGCCTTCCAGAAGCTGTAACAACAGGCATGCACCACCATGCCCAGCTAATTTTTGATTTATTGTAGAGATGAGGTCTCACCCAGTTGCCTGGGTGGTTCTCGAACCCACGGGCTCAGGCAGTCCCCTCCCCTCGGCCTCCCAAAGCGCTGGGATGACAGGCGTGAGCCACCGCGCCCGTCTTTTTTTTTTTTTGGTAGAGACGAGGTCTTGCTCTGTTGCCTGGGCTGGTCTCGAACACCTGGACTCAAGCAATCCTCCTGCTTCAGCCTCCCACAGTGCCGGGATGACGGGCGGGAGCCTCCATGCCCACCCTCCACCCCTTCTTAGCACGTCATCCGGCGGCACGAAGGTAGTGCAGCCTCACTGATTCCAGAACTTTCTCATCCAACCCAGACAGGAGCCCTGGGCCCGGGGAGCAACGAGTCTCATCTCCTCTCCCTCCCCCGCCTCCGGTAACCTTTCGTGAAGTTCAGCTCAGCCCGCAGCTGCCTCCCGGCTTATTTTAAGTTCTGCCGGAAGGCTTCTCTGTGCAAAGCGCGCCGTCACCTCACCGGACGTGTGAACAGACTGTCACCTACTCTTGTGCCAGTCACCGAGCCTCGGCCAGTCAGAGGCCACCAGCCGCTCAAACTGTGAAATGGCCGGGCTGCAACCCGTCTGGCTGCTTCTGCGCCTAATTTCTTTTTATTTCTTTTATGGATCTCGGAGACGGAGTCTCGCTCTGTGGCCCAGGCTGGAATGCAGTGGCACGATCACAGTTCAGCGCGGCTCAGCCTCCGGGACGGCTCAGGCGCTCCCCAGCCTCCCGAGCTGCTGAGATTACAGGCACGCACCACCACACCGGGCTAATTTTCAATTTTTTTTGTTTTTTGTTTTTTTGTTTTTTGAGTCGGAGTCTCACTCTGTCGCCCAGACTGGAGTGCAGTGGCCGCTCCCGGCCACCGCAGCCTCGACCTGCTGGGCTCCGGCGAGCCTTCCGCCCCAGCCTCCTCGAAGGCTGGGAATTCAGGCGTCAGCAGCCACTGAGCCTGGGTCCTCATTTTTATTTTCCGTGCACCCCACTTTTTTCTCTGTCCGTAAATTCTCTCCGACCACACGGCAGCCTCTGAACCCATTCTGGCTCGAGGGCTGCCCAATCCGCAAGTTGTTCTTTGCTCTGTTAAACTCTGCTAAGTTCAATTTGTCTGAGGGTTTTTCTTTCGACACTCGGCTTGGCTTTCTGTCTCTGCGAACGTGACAACCTTGGGGACCTCCCGGGCGCGAGATCCCGCGGGGCGTGTCCTTTCGCGTCTGGGTCTCACGGAGCGTGACGTCCTCGAGGTCCCCCCCCGCCACGGCCTGAGTCGGAGCCTCCTTACTGCTCACAGGGACGTCGCGTTCCACGTGTGGACGGGCCACGCTGCATGGATCCATCCTTCCTCCGTGGACTCGTGAGCTGTTTCACCTTGTGTTTGCTGGGAAATGCATCGCCGTGGACATGGAGGGCCAGGGTCTGCAGAGCCGCTGCTTTGTTTGTTTGGGGTTTTTTTACCTTTTCCTTTTTTTTTTTTTTTTTAGTTGGAGTCTCACTCTGTGGCCCGGGCTGGAGGGCAGGGGCACGCTCCCGGCCACCGCAGCCTCGACCCGCTGGGCTCCGGCGATCCTTCCGCCTCAGCCTTCCGAGAAGCCGGAATTACAGGCGCGCGCTACCACGTCCAGCTGATTTTTGATTCATTGTAGAGATGAGGTCTTGCTGCCCAGGCGGGTCTCGAACCCGCGGGCTCAGGCCATCCACTCACCTCAGCCTCCCAAAGGCGCGGGATGACAGGCTGAGCCATCGAGCCCGGCTTCATTTTATTATTCTTGTAGAGGTCTCACTGCGTTGCCCGGGCTGGTCCTCAAACCCCTGGCCTCAGGGGATCTTCCCACCTGGGTCTCCCAAAGCGCTGGGAAGACAGGCAGGAGCCCGTGGGCCCGGCCTGGCCCTGGCTTCTGTATCCACAATGCAGGTCACCACGGACGCCCCCATTTCACAGATGAGAAGAACAAAGCTTCCAAGGGGACGTCTCTCGCTGGCAGTCCCCCGGGAGGACCCCAGGGGCTCCCCGGCCTGGCTCTGCACCGGCTGCCGGTGGCTTTCGCCTTCCCATGTTCCAGGGCCCCGTTAATGAAGCCGAGTAACAAGCGTGTCCTTTACACACGGCCAGTGGCTAATGATCCAGCCCGTGGACTACTGCCCTAACCGTCTTCGCCGCACAGTTCGTGCCTGGGGACCCATGACCGTGACCGCCTGCATTCCGCAGGCAGCCGGCCTCGGTCCTAACCGTCCGGACTCTGGAATCAATGCCTTGTACCGGAAGCTCCTCTCTGCTCAGCATGGTGAGAGAGCCGGGCTCGTTCCCGGGGCGGGCCTGGCCGTGTTCAGAGGAGGAAAACGCAGCCTCGGCCATCAGGAAGGCCGCTGTCCGGCTGGAGAGACGACAGGCCAACACAGGATCTGTGGGGCGCCGAACAAGAGTGCCTCTTGTTGGAGGAGGGGCAATGGCAGCTGGGCTGTGCGGGATGCATAGGAGTTTGGGAGGCGGAAGAGCATTCCAGACAGAGGGAATGGCGTGTGCAAAGGTTCGGGTGTGGGCAAGAACTGGGCATGAGGGTGGGAACTAGTGACAAAGTCCAGCTGGAGTGCGGAATGACAACAGGGGCACATTCAGGGAGAGAGAAGGGAGATACAGGGCTCCGAGCACTGCACAGAAGGGCTTGGATTTCATGTCCCGGGAATCCGCGAGGGGGTTTGGGCCGTGAGAGACGTGCTCGGGTCAACATTTTTAAAAAGAAAGATTCAGCCTGGTTGCTACAGGAAGGACACGTCAGCGGGGACGAGAAGGAAGGCGGGAGACCGGGGCGGCCGTGGCATCCGGGCACGAGGCTGAGGTGGGCTGGGCCAGGGGCTGGGGAGGGGCCGAGGAGGGGGCCGGCGAGAGAGGCGGGTGCGGGACCGGCGGACGTGGCGGGAGGGCGGCCCCGGGGCTCCGAGGCGGCGAGGCGCCTTCCACGGAGGCCAGCCGTCCCGGGCTGGAGCAGAGGCCGGCTCGGGGCGGGGGCACGGACGGGGACTGATGCTGCAGGAAGGGGTGAGCTGGCAGGGAGGGAGGGAGGGGTGAGGGGGGGAGGGGAGGAAGGGGGAGGGGTGAAGACGGGAGGGGGTGGGTTCAAGAGAGAGAAGGAGCCGCCACTCGGTGGCTCAGCCTGTCATCCCGCCCGCGCCTTGGGAGGCCGAGGTGAGTGGACGGCCTGAGCCCACGGGTTCGAGACCCACCTGGGCAACTTGGTGAGACCTCATCTCTACAATACATCAAAAATTAGCCGGGCGTGGTCGCACGTCCCTGTCATTCCAGCTCCTTGGAAGGCTGAGGCGGAAGGATCGCTGGAGCCCGGCAGGTCGAGGCTGCGGTGGCCGGGAGCGGCCACTGCACGCCAGCCTGGGCGACACAGTGAGACTCCAACTCAAAAAAAAAAAAAAGAGAGAGAGAGAAGCAGGGGGTGGGGGAAGGGGAAGAGTCGGGGAGGGGAGGGGGGAGAGGGAGCCGGGGCCTGTGAGTAATAAACCCCCACTTCCCGTGAGCTCCAGTGAGACCGGGCGTGCTTGTTATGCGGCGGCCACGCAGTTTGCGCCGGCTGCTACACATCTCACAAACACCCCGCGAGTCCCCGAGGTCCAGGGCCTGTCCCGGTCCCTTCCCATCACTCCCAGACCAGCTCCCCCAGCACGTGGCAGCCACCGCCAGAAAGGCAGGAACCGGCCTCCTGCCGCCACCCCCCAGTGATGAAACCCGAGGGTTTCCGGTAGGTTCTGTGCTCAATTACCCGTGAAAGCGCCAGGGAAAGCCTGGCTCCGGGGGAAGAAGACGCCGATGATGCATCCACGGGAAGGCGGAGGAAGACTCGGGCGCCCGGCGGTGGAATGTTCCGTGAGAACCTTTTAAAAGCAAACAGGGGAGACAGGAGCCGTTTTTAAAATGACAGACAATACAATGGGAGATAATATATTTAAAACCCATATCAGTTGTTAACAGACCATAAAAACACAGCTACATCCATCTGAGCTGCCTGTCACGGGCCCTCCGAGCAGCTGGGTGATTTTATAGTTTTGTTCTTGCTGTTTTTCTTGACACGTTCGCAAATACGTCTCAATTTATTTGGATAAGGATGGGAGAAATATTGCTCTTTCTCTCTCTTTCTTTCTCTCTCTCTCTCTCTTTCTTTCTCTCTCTCTCTCTCTTTCTCTTTCTTTCTCTTCTCTCTTTCTTTCTTCTTCTGTCTCTGCTGCTGTCCACACTGCCCCCCGAAAAGTGCTGGGAGATCTGATGAGGTTGGCCTAGCCCAGGGGGTTCTTCTGATTCTTTTTTTTCCCCCTGAGTCGGAGTCTCACTCCGTCGCCCAGACTGGAGGGCAGTGGCCGCTCCCGGCCACCGCAGCCTCGCCCTGCCGGACTCCGGCGATCCTTCCGCCTCCGCCTTCCGAGGAGCCGGAACTACAGGCGCGCGCTACCACGCCCGGCTGATTTTTGACTTATTGTAGAGACGAGGTCTTGCCAAGTTGCCCGGGCGGGTCTCGAACCCGCGGGCTCAGGCCATCCACTCGCCTCGGCCTCCCGAAGCGCTGGGATGACAGGCTGAGCCACCGAGCCCAGCCAGATTTTTTTTTCTGCTGGGAGAAAAGTTTCTCCCGGGCTCTGGGCCCCCCCAAGTCCGCCAAGTCTCAGGGTGGTCACGGCCGAGTGTCTGCGGGAAGGGGTCTCATCTCCTCTGAGGTTGGTGGGTGGAGACGCTGCACACACCCGCACCGGGTCTCAGCGCTTGTGTCTGCAGAGAGGCCTCTCTGGACAACACCCGGCCCCGGCCCCTCCTGGCCGTGGCCTTCGCCCCCTCTCCCCCTCCTCTCCGCTCCAGCCTCCCCGCGGTGCCTCCGACATGGCAGGCACGGTCCGGCCCCAGGGCCTCTGCACAGGTTGTGTCTTCTGCCTGGCACGGCCTCCCCACGTCTGGCTGTTCTTGCCGTTTCAGTTCTCAGCTCACACACCAGCACCGCCTCCGAGGAGCCCTCCCTGACCACGTCCTTGGTCGCGTCACGCTCTGTGTCCTTCCCAGCACATCGTGATTTGAAAATAGTTTGTTCCTTGCCTGTGGTTGTTTGAGAAACAGGGTCCCAGCCGGGCTCGGTGGCTCAGCCTGTCAACCCGCACCTTGGGAGGCCGAGGTGAGTGGACTGCCTGAGTCCGCGGGTTCGAGACCTGCCTGGGCAGGTGAGACCTCATCTCTACAATAAATCAAAAAATCAGCCGGGCGTGGCAGCGCATGCCTGTAATTCCGGCTGCTCAGAAGGCTGAGGCGGAAGGATCGCCGGAGCCCAGCGGGTCGAGGCTGCGGTGGCCGGGAGCGGCCGCTGCCCTCCAGCCTGGGCGACGGAGTGAGACTCCAACTCAAAAAAAAAAAGAAAAAAAGAAACAGCGTCTCATTCTGTCAGCCAGGCCAGAGTGTGGCGGCACCGTCACGGCTCACCGCGGCCTCGACTTCCTGAGCTCAAGCAATCCTCCCGCCTCGGCCTCCCGAGTCACTGGGACGACAGGCAGGTGCCACCACACCCTGCCAGGCCTCCCCGCAGTTCCCAGACGACACCGCGGCAGACGACGCCCACTCGACGCCGGAAGGCCCGCACAGATGTCCCCGGAACGAAACACCTGGGCTGCGTGCTGCCGGCAGCTGGCGGGAGCCGGGGCGCCACGTGGCGCAGCCACGTCTCTGGGAAGCCGGGTGGCGAGAGTCTCTTCCCGGTCCCCCCGTCTGTCTGTCTGTGGTCGGCGCTCCCCGCTGATTTCTCTGGGCAAGGGGGAAGGATCCAAGGCCCTGTGAGCCGAGCTGACGCCTCCTTCCGGGACCTTCCGGCCCGAGGCCGGGGCTGTGACGCTCAGCACACCCTGAATCCAAGCCCACCCCCGTGCCCCCGTCTGGGCCAGACCACCCACCTCGCTCGCACGGACCCGTGCAGTAGCACCTCTTGGGTTGGTCCCAGCTACTTCCCGGGCCTGGCCTCTCTGTCTCTCCCGTTCACTAACTCTGTTCCGGCCACACGGGCCTCCCTGCTGTGCTTTGAACACACCAGACATGAGGAAGACTCAAGGCCTTTGCCCGGGCTGTTCCCTCTGCCTGGAATGCTCCTCTCCTCGTGGCAGGGCCCTCCTCAACCTCCAAGTCTCTGTTCCAATGTCACCTCCTCCAAGAAGCCCTCCTGATTTCCCTTGCAAATTCCATCTCCTTGTCCCCCGGGACGCCGCCTCCTCCCTCTCTCCCCCTTCTCCCTCAGCTCCAGCCACATGGGCCTCCTCGTTCCTCCACCGAGCCAGGCACGGTCCTGCCCCAGGGCCTTTGCACGGGCTCTTCCTCTGCCCTGCCCGCCTCTCTTTGGCCTGATCCATTCCCGTGCCCCCTCCTGCCCCTCCCAGCCGCCCTCTGCCCTCTCCCGGGTTCCCCAGGGCCCGGAGCGTCTGCGTCCAGCTCCGTCCACCGCAGCCTGGGGCGCCCCGGGGACGGCTCGGCCCAGTCTGGGCCCAGCGGCCAACTTCAGGCTCCTGACCCCAACCCGTTTGCTTTCCCGGATCTGTCTTGACCCGGATTTCCTTCTAGAGTTTCTGGGGGCCGGGGACTGGCCACCGCGCCCGCGTGGCAGGGCCGGCCGGGCCCGGGGGGCATCTGAAAGCCGGGCTGGCTCGGAGGGCGTCCCCCTGAAGCCCCGGGGGCCGCCTTCACGGGGTGGCCGCGGGGTCCCCTGCGACGCTCCCCAAGGGGTCAGGACCCCCGAGGTGCCCTCTTGGAAGAGCCTGGCCACCCGGGTCCCCGCCCCCGGCCCAGACGCAGGCGTCACCCCCGCGAGCCCCGCGGCCCGGGTTCGAGTCCCGGGCTGCGGCTGCACGTTCATTCCGACGGCTCTGCTCGCCCGCCTGGCTGAACGTGGGGGGTCTCAGGGGGTCTCCCCGGGTCGCCCGGGCTGGCCTCTGCCTCGCAGCCCGGAGCCAGCCTCTCTCCTCGGCCTCCCTCCGGCCTCGACGTCCCCGCCCGCCCCTCGCGGCCCGAAAGCGGGGCGGGGCCGGCCCCGGACTCGTCGACAGCAGACGCGGCCCCGGGCCCCGCGCCCTCGACGGCGGGGGAGGGGCGGCCGCGCGACCGGGCGGGGGTCGGGGGCGGCGGGGGCGCCCGGAGACCGTCGCCATGACGCCCGGGCCGGCGGGGAGGACCGCGGCGGGGGCGGCCGGGGCCACTGAGGCCCGGGGCGCACAGGGGGCTTCGGCAGGTGGCGCGGAGGCCCGGGAGGCGGGGCGGGGGGAAGCCCCGGAGGGCTTCCCGGGGGAGGCCGCGCTTCCCAGGCTTCCAGGCACTTTGCCTCCCAGAGGACGCGTGTTTGCGCCAGGAAGTGGGTTTGTGTGTTTTCTCTCTCTTTCTTCCTTTCTTTCCCTGCCTTTCTTTTCTTTCTTTTCTGAGTTAGGATCTCACTGTGCTGCCCAGGCTGGAGGGCGGTGGCGCGATCATAGCTCACCGCAGCCTCCAACTCCTTGACTCAAGCCGTCCTGCCGCCTCGGCCTGCCCGGTAGGTGGGACGACAGGCGCCCCCACGCCCAGCTCCACTGGAGAGATTTCTGTAGCGAGGCGGTCTCGCCATGTCGCCCAGCCTGGCCTCCGACTCCTAGGCCCAAGCGAGCCTCCCCCCCAGGCCTCCCAAAGGGCTGGGATTCCAGGCCTGAGCCACGGCGCCCGGCCCGCCGACCTGGGCTCCTCTTCTGCCCGAACGGTGTCGCGCGGAAGACAGAGAAGCGTTGACAAAACTGACAATAAAATAAGGTTTCGTGCTCATTATTATCCAGTCGCCGAAAGGACGGCCGCTGGCTGAGGCATCCGAAAAGCTCACAGGCCGCTGCTTTCAGGGACGGCTGGATCCAGGCGCTGAGACAAGGCTATGGGGGCTATTTGCAAACATCTGCCTTTACTGAGGCTTAACTGGCAAACGACAAGTATGTGCATGTGTGTACCATTCGATCGGCGGCGACACACGTGTAGTTCTATGACACCATCACGGCCTCAAGGCCACGCGTAGGGGCCACCCTCAAAAGCCACACGACAACGTCTGCCCAAGACGAGAGGACAGCCTGGAGCCGGGCCAGGACGCGGGCTTTGCGGCCATAACAAGAGTCCCCAGGCCCCTCCAGCCTGGTCCCTCGTTCCCCCAGGCCGGCCCTCCCCGCCGCCGCCACCGGAGGGCGCCCGTGAGACCCCGAGTCAGGCTCGGCCTCCTCTGCCCTCAGCCCTCCAGGGCTCCCACCGGCCTCGGGGTCAGAGCCCAGGTCCCCCCCGCGGCCCCCTGCCCGCTCCAGCCACACGGGCCTCCTGGCCCTGCCTCCAAAACCCGGGGCAGGTCCTGCCTCAGGGCCTTTGCACGGCGGTGCCCTCTGCCTGGAATGCTGCTCCCCAGGCCCCCCGTGACTGGCTGCTCCGTCCTCTCCCCCGAAGTCTCAGCCCACCGGTCGCCTCCTGTCCCGTCCTCCCTGACCCCCGGCCAAGTCTCTCCGCCGCCCACCCTCCCCGGCACCCCCTACTCCTGGCCTTCCCGAGGGGCCCTTCCCGGCTCTCCAGGCCACTCCCTCTGCCGCCCGACGCTGCCCCAGGGTCTGGGAGCCCTGAGGGCCTGGTCTCACGTCTGCCCTTCTCCCTGCCAGGACCAAGCCTGGCAGGCGACGGGCTTCTAGCGAGTTCAGTTGATCCCGTGAATGAATGAATGAAAAGGAATCAGTGAGTGAGCGAGTGCCTATTTCTCTCTGGCTGAGAAAGCCGAGGGCGGGAGGGTTGGGTGGCCAGGAGGGAGGGCCAGGCTGGCAGGAGTTGCCCTAAACGCTGGGCTGGTCTACAGGCCACAGAAGTTACAGGACAGCTGCCGGCTGACGCATCGGAGAAGTTCACCGGTGGCTGCTTTCAGGTGTGGCTGGATCCAGGCGCTGAAATAATGCTGTCAGGCCTGGGTCACTCTGGGCGGGATTCACACAGTTCCCACCCGTCTCACCCCCACCCCCCACCCCCAGCAGATCCGTTTCCATGATGGCCGCCTCTCGGCTGACCGGGCCGAGTGACAGTCACTGGGGAGGGCGGGGTGGCCCAGAGGCACCGACAAGGCGGGCTCAGGGCGGAGCTTGGGGGTCTCCTGCCATGACGGCCCCCACGATCGCCGAGGCCTGGGGGCCTCCAAGAGAGGGGGGTGTCTCAGCTGCGTCTGACAGAGGGCCCTGAGGGGGACATCGGGTCTGCTCTGTTTTCTGTGACACTCAAAGCACTGGGCCTGGTTTTATTAGTCGGTGTCTAATAAAAGCTTGGGAAGGAGAGGGCAGAGGGCGGGAGAGAGGAGAGAGGAAAGGAAGGAGGGGGGCTTGGGACGCCCTCTGTGTCTCACCTGGAACCTTGCCATCTCCTGACCCTCCACTTCCCGGTCCTCCTTGTCAGCTAACCTTTTGTCAACAGCTAGCACCCCAGTTGTCAGCGAACACCTGCGTTATCAGCGAACGCCGGCCTTATCAGCGGATGCCCGAGCCGTCGTCCTTGCCAGGCACTTCCAGGACGGGCCGGAGAACGGCGTGCTGAGCTCAGAAGGCGGGGCACCGGGCTCGGTGGCTCAGCCCGTCATCCCAGCACTTTGGGAGGGTGAGTGGATGGCCTGAGCCCACAGGTTCGAGACTCGCCCGGGCAACTTGGCGAGACCTCATCTCTACAATCAATCAAAAAATCAGCCGGGCGTGGTGGCGCGTGCCTGTAGTTCCGGCTACTCGGAAGGCCGAGGCGGAAGGATCGCCGGAGCCCGGCGGGTCGAGGCCGCGGCGGCCGGGAGCGGCCACTGCCCTCCAGTCTGGGCGACGGAGTGAGACTCCAACTCAAAAAAAAAAAAGGAATAGATTGCCCTAGGTGGTAGTGAGATGCCCATCCCAGGAGGCAACCAAAGCTGGCCGGAAACTGCGCCGGCAGACCCATGCAGGGAATTGGAGTCAGGGGTTCCAGAGGATTCTTTCTTCCTGATTCTCAGATCGGCTGGCAACTCTGAGCTCTGCACCTGGGATTCAGCGGGGAAGTCCCAGCTCCCGCGATGCCGCGGGGTCATTCCCACACGCCCCTGCTTGGACAGTCCCACGAGCATGTGTTGACCACGTGCTGGGAGCCAGGCCTCGCTCCAGGGGACCGAGCAGAGGCCGACGCGGAGAGAATTCCTGCCTGAGTGGGGTCTCCGTGTCAGGCAGGAAGGCAGACGAGAGAGTTAAAGCCATGGGTTATGAGCTGTCCAGGGCGATAAGGGCAGCCAAGAGGGGGCGACTGTTCAGCTGACACCAGGACACTTGAGCTGAGACTGAGAGAAGTGGAGAGACAAAGCGTGAAGGGTGATCCTGGCAGAGGAGACGGTCGGGGCAAAGGCCCTGGGGCGGGGATGTGCTTGGAGTGTTTTTTTTTTTTTGAGTTGGAGTCTCACTCCGTGGCCCAGACTGCAGTGCCGTGGCCGCTCCCGGCCACCGCCGCCTCGACCCGCTGGGCTCCGGCGATCCTTCCGCCTCGGCCTTCTGAGTAGCCGGAACTACAGGCGCGTGCTACCACGCCCGGCTGATTTTTTTTTGATTTATTGTAGAGATGAGGTCTCGCCAAGTTGCCCAGGCGGGCCTCAAACCTGCGGGCTCAAGCCATCCACTCACCTCGGCCTCCCAAAGTGCGGGATCACAGGCTGAGCCACCGAGCCCGGCCTGGACTGTCTCTTTCTTGTGGCTTTGAGGAAGCTGGTGTGATCGGGAGGCTCGAAGGACAGGAGACCGTGGGCGGCCTCCAGCCAGCCAGCAGTCAGCGAGGGACTGAATCCCGTGTGGACAACCAGGCGAGCGTGACGGCAAATCCTGCCTCGGGCGAACCTTCGGATGAGGCGTCGCCACCGGCCAGCACCTCATTACAGGCCACAGGACCCGGTAAGTCACGCCCAGATTCCTGATCCACAGAAACAGACAGGACGTGGTGCCCTAAGCTGCAAAGCTTGGGGATAATTTGAGGCCATTTGGGAGGCCAGGGCAAGAGGACGGCTTGAGGCAGCCATTGCTAACCAGTACAGGCCATCGCTTGCCTGACGTCCCACAGCTGGAACGGGCAGAGTCAGAATTTGAACCCAAGACTCCGTGGAGACATTCAGGCCTGTGTCCTCCACAACAGGCAACGAGCCTGGGGTCAAACTTTCGATGTGACTCAGGGCCGCTGCTCTTCTCTCGGGATCTATGAGTCCAAAAGAGCGTATCATGCCAAGACTCTCCTCTTCCCCCTTCCCTTTTTGAGTCGGGGTCTCACCCGGTTGCCCAGGCCGAAATGCAGCGACATAAACACAGCTCACGGCAGCCTCACCCTCCTGGGCTCAGGAGATCCTCCCGCCTCAGTCTCCAGGCACACGCCTCTGTGTCCAGCTAATTTTTTAGGTTTTTTTTTTTTTGGTAGAGATGAGGCCTCATGGTGTTGCCCAGGCTGGTCTCGAACTCCGAGACTCTCCTGCCTCGACCTCCCAAAGTGCTGGCATTACAAGTGTGGGCCACCACGCCTGGCCAGGACTCACTTCTTTGAAAACGGCCTTGGACTCTGTTTCTTTCTTTTCCTGGAGTCCTCCAGGCTTTCTCGGACCCCAGGGCCTTTGCACCTGCCGCGCCCTCCGCCGGGAGCACCGCCTCCACGGGCCGAGAGGTCCCAGCGCAAACGTCACCGCCTCGGAAAGGCCTCCGCGATGCTCCCGCCCGGCCCAAGCGGCCCTCCGTGTCTCCCTGCACAGCCACCCCCGCGTTTTCTCCCCGTCCGCATCAGAGGCGGCTGTTCCAGAAACGTCCTGGGTGTCTGCCCGGACTCTCCCGTCGGCTTCGGGGCGGGACTCGTGTCCGCCCCGGCCGCCGCGGCCGCGCTGCGGGCTCCGGCGCTCCAGGCCCTCGGGGGGCTCGCTGGGGACCCGGGGCCCCGCGTGGCCGTCCACGACGGGGGAGCCCGCCGCCCCCCGGACGCGCCGCCGTGGGCGGGGGAGGCCGCGGCGGGGCCCGGACGCGGCGACCTCCCCCGGGCCCGGCCGGGGGCTGTCCGCGGTGCTGAACGGCGGCGCGGCGGCCGCCCGGCCCCGCCCCCCCAAGTCCGCCCGCCGCGCCCACGCCACGCCCCGTCCAAGCCCGCCACGCCCCCCCCCGCCCCGCCACGCCCCGCCCCGTCCAAGCCCGCCACGCCCCGCCCACGCCCACCACCCCCACCCCCCCCCATCCAAATCCGCCCCCACGCCCAGCCACGCCCCCTCCAAGCCCGCCACCCCCCCCCACGCCCCGCCACGCCACGCCCCCTCCAAGTCCGCCCCCCCACGCCCACGCCACGCCCCGTCCAATCCCCCACGCCCCCCCACGCCCCGCCACGCCCCGCCCTCCAGGCCGCCACGCCACGCCCACGCCACACCCCCCCACCCCGCCCCATCCAAATCCGCCCCGCCACGCCCCCGCCACGCCCGTCCAACCCGCCACGCCCCCCCCACGCCACGCCCGTCCAAGTCCGCCCCCCCACGCCCACCCACGCCCCCCCAAGCCCCCCACGCCCCCCCCGCCCCACCACCCCCACCCCGCCCCATCCAAGTCCGTCCCGCCACGCCCACGCCACGCCCGTCCAATCCCCCCCACCCCGCCCACGCCCGCCACGCCCCCCCCCGTCCAAGCCCGCCACG
This sequence comes from Cephalopachus bancanus, assembly GCA_027257055.1. NCBI lineage: Eukaryota > Metazoa > Chordata > Mammalia > Primates > Tarsiidae > Cephalopachus > Cephalopachus bancanus. Next base: position 250,264 of record JAPVLO010000582.1, on the reverse strand, counting down.
CCACCCCCACGCCACACCACCCCCACCCCCCCCATCCAAGTCCGCCCCGCCACCCCACGCCACGGCCCCCTCCCAAACCCGCCACGCCGCGGCCGCGCTGCGGGCTCCGCGCTCCAGGCCCTCGGGGGGCTCGCTGGGGACCGGGCCTCGCGTGGCCGTCCACGACGGGGGAGCCCGCCGCCCCCGGACGCGCCGCCGTGGGCGGAGAGGCCGCGGCGGGGCCCGGACGCGCGACCTCCCGGCCCGGCCGGCGCTGTCCGCGGTGCTGAACGGCCGGCGCGGCGGCCAAGCCCGGCCCCGCCCCGCCAAGTCCGCCCGCCGCGCCCACGCCACGCCCCGTCCAAGCCCGCCACGCCCCGCCCACGCCCCGCCACGCCCCGCCCCGTCCAAGCCCGCCACGCCACGCCCACGCCACACCACCCCCACCTCGCCCCATCCAAGTCCGCCCCGCCACGCCCACGCCACGCCCCGTCCAAGCCCGCCACGCCCACGCCCCCACGCCACGCCCCGTCCAAGTCCGCCCGCCACGCCCACGCCACGCCCCGTCCAATCCCCGCCACGCACGCCACGCCCACGCCCACGCCCCCCCGTCCAAGCCCGCCACGCCACGCCCACGCCACACCACCCCACCCCGCCATCCAAGTCCGTCCGCCACCGCCCACGCCACGCCCCGTCCAATCCCGCCACGCCCCGCCCACGCCCGCCACGCCCCGCCCCGTCCAAGCCCGCCACGCCGCCCACGCACCACCCCCACCCCGCCCCATCCAAGTCCGCCCGCCACGCCCACGCCCACGCCCCGTCCAAGCCCGCCACGCCCCGCCCACCCCCGCCACGCCCGCCCCGTTCAACCGCCCGCCACGCCACGCCCACGCCACCCCCCCACCCCGCCCGCTCCAAGTCCGCCCCGCCACGCCCACGCCACGCCCCGTCCAAGCCCGCCCACGCCACCGCCCACGCCACGCCCGCCACGCCCCGTCCAAGTCCGCCCCGCCACGTCCACGCCACTGCCCACGCCATGCCCACGCCATGCCCCGCACACCCGTCCAAGCCCGCCACGCCATCCAAGCCTCACGCCACGCCCACGCCACGCCCCGTCCAAGCCCGCCCCGCCACGTCCAAGCCCGCCACGCCACGCCCCACGCCACGCCCGTCCAAGACCGCCCCGCCCCGTCCAAGCCTGCCACGCCATGCCCACGCCACGCCACGCCCAAGCCCGCCCCCACCCCCCGCCACGCCCCCCCGCCCCTCCAAGCCCGCCACGCCACACGCCACACCCCGCCCTGTCTAAGTCCGCCCCGCCACCCACCCATGTCCACGCCACGCCACGCCACGCCCCCGTCCTAGCCCGCCCCGTCCAGGGCCCCCACCCTGTCCGAGCCGCCCGCGCCACGCCCTCGCCACGCCCGTCCAAGCCCGCCCGCCCCCGGTCCCCGCGGGGGAGGGGCCCACGACCCCGGCCCGCCTTGGCGGCCTCTGCGGGGCGGGCCTCCCCCTCGGCGGCCCCGCGCCCGGCCGCGCCCGCGGGTGGCGCGAGTGGCCGCCGGTCCCCGCCGCTGCCTTGAGCCGCGTCTCTCTCGGTGTGTCTCAGTCTCTCTCTCTTGATCTCGGCCCTTGTTTCTCTGCCTCTGTGTCTCTCTCTCTGCCTGTCTCCCTGAGTCTCTGTGTGTCTCTTGGTCTCTGTGTCTCTCTGTTTCTTTCTCCCCAAGTCACTTTCTGTCTTTGTGTCTGCCTGTCTCTCTCGTCTTTCTGTCTCCGTCTCTTCTGGGTCTCTGTCTCCCTGTGTCTCGTTCTGACTCCGTCTCTGCCTGTCTCTGCCTCTCTGTCTCCCTATGTCTCTTTCTGCTTCTGTCCCTGCATCTGTGTCTCTGTCTCTGCCTATCTCTCCATCTCCCTATGTCTCTTCCTGTCTCTCTCTGTGTCTCTCCGTCTCCCCATGTCTCTCTGTCTCCCTATGTCTCTTTCTGCTTCTGTCCCTGCATCTGTGTCTCCGGCTCTGCCTATCTCTCCATCTCCCTGTGTCTCTTCCTGTCTCTGTCTCTGTGTCTCTCCGTCTCCCCATGTCTCTCTGTCTCCGTCTCCCTGTGTCTCTTCCTGTCTCTGTGTCTCCCTGTCTCTGCCTGGCTCTCTATTCTCTTTCTGACTCACTATTGGCCTCTGTCTCTTTGTCTCTCTCCGTGTGTCTCTGTCTCTCCGTCTCTGCTTCTCGCCCCCACACTCCGAACGCCGCCGGCCCCCCAGCCGCCCGCGGGGAGGCCACCCGGGCCGCAGCCTCTGCTGCCGCCTCTGGGTCCCGATCGCGGACGGCGTCCAGCCCGAGCCCGGCCCCTGCCAGGCCTCCGCCCCCCGCCCGGGCCCCCGCGTCCGTCCTCACCGCGACGGGGGCCCACACCCCCAGGGCCGCGCCGGCCGCCCCTCCAAAGCCTCTCGAGCCCCCAGATACCTGGAGGCAGAACACGAGGGCGTGAATAATTTATTTGGTGAGTCGTTTTAATATTTCATAACAATTGCAAGGCGCTGTTTGTTATTGTGTCGCTGTCTGGGTGTCATTACGACGGAGTGGAGCAGGGCCTGCCACCGCGCTTGTGTCCCGAGGGAGGGCAGCTGGCGGCTGGCTGACGGAAGGGTCCGCCTCGAGGGGACCGGGTGCCACCCTCTGGCCAGTGGGCTCCGTCCCAGCCCCCTTTTCCTGCGTTCGCTCACTCACTCATTCCAACTCTCCAAGGGTTTTTTGAGTCGGGGTCTCACTCTGTTGCCCAGGCTGGAGTAGAGTGGCACGATCATGGCTCACAGCAGCCTCGAACTCCTGGGCTCAGGTGATCCTGCCTCAGTTTCCTGAGTAGCTGGGACTAGACCGAGCTCATTGTCTTTTTTTTTTTTTGGTGGAGATGGAGTCTTGCTAAGTTGCCCAGGCTGGCCTCGACCTCAGAGCTTCAGGCAGTCCTCCTACCTCAGCCTCCTGAGTAGCCGGGGCTCCAGGCACAGGTCTTGCTATCCTGCCCCGGCTGGTCTCAGACTCCTGGCCTCGAGCCGTCCTCCGGCCTCGGCCTCCCAAAGTGCTGGCACGACGGGTGGGAGCCACCATGCCCAGCCTGGCACGGGTGCTTTATGGCACTGAAATCAAGCCCAAACGCCCCAGCGTGGCCTAAAAGACCCCCCAGACCCAGGCCGCTCCCACCTTTGCCCCCCCATCACACCCCTGCCGCCCCACTGCCCCCCAAGGCACAAGCATTCCACCCCCGGGCCCTGGTGGGTGGAGGGCCCTCCTGCCAGCATGCCCTGGCCCAGGCCCCTCCGACCGGGCTCCCCCGGTCCGGTCCATCCGCCTCAGCTCACCCCTCCCTCCCGGCCTGGCAGGGAGCTGGAGGCTGTGAGGGCGGGAGGTGGGCGGGGGAGGAGCCAAGGGTTGAGGGAGAAAATGGGGGTTGGGCTCGGACCCGGGCTCCAGAGGGTCTTGAGCACGAGGGTGAATCCGGTGGGCTCCATCCAGGAAGAAGGGTCTGGATGGCTGGGCCCGGCGGCTCACACCTGTCATCCCAGGACTTTGGGAGGCCGAGAGGGGAGGACCGCTGGAGGCCAGGAGTTTGAGACCCGCCTGGGCAACATCGCAAGATCCCCGTCTCTACAAAAGAAGTTAAAAATTCACCATGTAGCTGGGCTCGGTGGCTCAGCCAGTCATCCCGCACCTTTGGGAGGCTGAGGTGAGTGGATCTCCTGAGCCCGCGGGTTCGAGACCCGCCTGGGCAGCGAGACCTTATCTCTACAATAAGTAAAAAAAAAAAATCAACCGGGCGTGGTAGCGCGTGCCTGTAATTCCGGCTACTCGGAAGGCTGAGGCGGAAGGATCGCTGGAGCCCGGCAGGTCGAGGCGGCGGTGGCCGGGAGCGGCCACTGCCCTCCAGTCTGGGCGACCGAGTGAGACTCCAACTCAAAAAAAAAAAAAATTCACCATGCATGGCGGTGCCCACCTGTAGTCCCAGCTACTTGGGAGGCTGAGGTGGGAAGATCACCTGAGCCCTGGTTTGTCGAGGTTTCGGTGAGCTGTGATCATCCACTGCACTCCAGCCTGGGCGACAGCGTGAGAACCTGCCTCAAAAAAAATTATTTTTTAATTTTAGTTTTAAAATTAACATACATTGAAATGAACTTTTGGGGGGTAGAATTCTATGAATGTTTAAAACGGCTTATTGATATATAATTCATTCATTTGAAGTGTTCAGTTCACTGTTTTTTAAAGATATTCACAGAATGGTGCAGTCTAATTTTAATTTTTATATATTTATTTTTTGAGTTGGAGTCTCACTCTGTCACGCAGGCCGAAAGGCGGTGGCACACTTCTGGCTTACTGCAGCCTCGACCTCCCGGGCTCAAGCGATCCTCCTGCCTCAGCCTCCCAAGTAACTGGGACTGCAGCCACGTGCCACCACACCTGGCTAATTTTTTTTATTTTTAATTTTTGTCGAGATGGAGTCTTGCTGTGTTGCCCAAGCTGGTCTCAAACTCCTGACCTCAAGCGAGCCTCCCGTCTCAGCCTCCTAAAGTGCTGGAATTACAGGCATGAGTCACTGCACCCAGCCTGGATATTTTCAGACATGCTGTTGTATCAACACTAGTAGCCCAGACTTTACATGGACTTATGTCTTCATTGCTCTCAGGTACATACCTAGGAGTGGAATTGCTGGGTCATCTGGCAACTCTTGTGTTTAAACTTTTGAGGAACTCCTGGGATGTTTTCCCAGTGGCTGCGCCATTTCACATTCCCAACCACAGCCTGTGAGGGTTCTGAGGGATCCACATCATCGCCAACACTTGTTATTATCTGGTGCTTTTAGCCTCACCAGCCTCGTGGCTGTGAAATGATATCTCAGCGTGGTTTTGGTTTGCATTTTCCCAGTGACTCACCTTGCTGGGCGTCTTCCCTTGTGCCTGTGGGCCATATGTCCACCTTCTTGGGAGAAATGTCTATTCAGATTTTTTGACCATTATTTATTTATTTGAGTTGGAGTCTCACTCCTTTACCTAGGCTGGAGTGCAGTGACTGCTCACGGCCACCCAAACATTGACCCGCTGGGCTCCGGCCATCCTTCCGCCTCAGCCTTCTGAGTAGCTGGAACTACAGGTGCGCGCTACCACGCCCGGCTAATTTTTTGATTTATTGTAGAGATGAGGTCTCGCCAAGTTGCCCAGGCGGGTCTCGAACCCGCGGTCTCAGACAATCCACTCACCTCGGCCTCCCAAAGTGCGGGATTACAGGTTGAGTCACCAAGCCCGGCCCAAAACAATTTTCAAACTCATCCATTGTGATGCCTTCTAGTGCTTCTGCCATTTTTTCTTCCACCTGTTCCATGTCAGCAAAACGTTTCCCTTTGAGGACTCTTTTTTCATCTGGGAAATGACAAAAAAAAAAAAAAAAAAGGCGTAGGGTGAGATTGGGTGAATGGGGGGGTGGGTCATGGGAGTGATGCTGTATTTAGTTAAAAACTGCTGGGGCCACCCCTTCGGGTCCCCTCCCACTGTGGGAGCTTTTCTGTCCTCCCAATAAATCCCGCTTTCTCAGAAAACAAACAAACTTCTGACCACTCAGCGCCGTGCGGGCGGGTGCACTCGTCAATCACCCACCATGAAACAGGCTGAAAGAATCTCCCCAAAGATTCACCAGGGCCACCCTCTTTCGGGTCCCCTCCCACTTGGGAGCGTTTCTGTATTCTCAATAAACTCTGCTTTCTTTAAGAAAAAAAATTCACTGAAGCCAACGCAGCCTCTCACAACAAAGCCAGCTGGTCCACGGATGCTGACGGGTGCCTAGGGGGAAGCCTGGACTACAGGGGCCCGCCCTCCGGAAGATAGTTCCAGGTTTTGGGGGGTCCCTCTCGCACCTCAGATCTTATCATCAGGCTGGGCGTGATGGCTCAGCCTGTCATCCCAGCACTTTGGAGGCCGAGGAGACTGGATTGCCTGAGCCCGCGGGTTTGAGACCCGCCCGGGCAACTTGGCGAGACCTCATCTCTACAATAAATAAAAATCAGCCGGGCGTGATAGCGCGCACCTGTAGTTCCGGCTACTCGGAAGGCTGAGGCGGAAGGATCGCCGGAGCCCGGCGGGTCGAGGCCGCGGTGGCCGGGAGCGGCCGCTGCACTCCAGTCTGGGCGACGAGTGAGACTCCGACTCAAAAAAAAAAAAAAAAAATCACCCGTAAATAAGAATCATCTTACTCTTCCTTCCACTCCAAGTGTCTTTTATTTCTTTTTCTTCATTCATGGTCTCAGAAGAAAGCCAGATTTTATTTTATTTTATTTTTGAGTCAGTGTCTCACTCTGTGGCCCAGGCTGGAGTGCAGTGGCACCATCCCAGCTCGCCGCAGTCTCGACCTCCTGGGCGCAAGCAACCCTTCTGCCTCAGCCTCCCAAGAAGCTGGGACTACGGGTGTGCACCACCACACATGGCTAATTTTTTGATTTTTTTGTTTTTTGTTTTTTGGAGAGACAAAGTCTCGAGGTGTTGCCCAGGCTGGTCTCGAAGTCCTGGGCTCAAGCGATCCTCCCTCCTCGGCCTCCCAGGGCGCTGGGACGATAGGTGTGAGCCACAGCACCTGGCAGGAAAGCATTCATTCAACGTGATGTTCGGTGTGAGTTTTTTATAGATACCTTTCTTCAGATCCAGGAAGTTTCCTTCTATTTCTAATTCACTGAGTGTTTTTATCATGCAAAGGTGTTGGATGTTGTCACATGCTGTTGCTGCACCTAGGGAGAAAATCACTGGTTTTTGTCCTTTAACCAGTCGGTATGGCATATTAAGTTATTTGAGATTAAAATGTGTTGTGTGTCTATATATAGTGAATCTCTCTATATAATATGTAGTATATATACGTATACCACGTTATATATAGTATGTAAGGAGTGTATATATTAACAATATATAGTACATATGTATTATATGTATATTGTATATATAGTATATATAAAATGTGAATATATAGTATGTATAAATGATATAGAGTATATATATTTTATGTATTATACATGGTACATCCAGTATATAGGACATGTGGATAATAGTATATAGCATAAATGGAGTACACATGATATATGTGTATTATGTATAGCATATTTAGTATACACCATGTACACATAATGTATATATGTGTATATATATATATATATATTTTTTTTTTTTTTTTGAGTTGGAGTCTCACTTTGTCACCGGGTTGGAGTGCAGTGGCATGCTCACAGCCACCGCAGCCTCCATCTGCTGGGCTCAGACCATCCTTCCACCTAGACCTTCCAAGTAGCTGGAACTACAGGCGCGCGCCACCACGCCCGGCTAATTATTTGATTATTGTAGAGACGAGGTCTCGCCAAGTTGCCCGGGCTGGTCTCGAACCCACGGGCTCAGGCAATCCTCTCGCCTCGGCCTCCCAACGTGCTGGGATGATAGGCGTGAGCCACTGCGCCCGGCCATACATTTTTTTGCATGCCCCCAGCCAGGACCCACGACGGTGGCTGGCTCCCACACGCCCTCCTGCTGCCCTCCCCAGTCCCGACTCCTTCACGCCCGCGGTCTGTTCTTCCATTCCTCCATCTTGAAATCGTCACGCCTGGAGCTGCTGTGATGAATCAGCACCCACTCCAGGGCCGAGAAGGCCACACATGCATTCTCTCAGAGTGCTGGAGGCCCGAAGGCCAAGCTCGGCCAGAGGACCACGCCCTGCAGAGGTTCTGGGGGTGGGCCGTGCTGTATGGGCTGAATGATACCCCACTCCACCCCCAAATTTAAACATGGGGGCCTAATTCCCAGGACCTCCGAATGCGACGGTATCTGGAGACAGAGCCTTTAAAGAGGTCAGTAAGCCGGCACGGTGTCTCACGCCTGTAATCCCAGCTCTTTGGGAGGCCAAGGCAGGAGGATTGCTTGAGCCCAGGTGTTTGAGACCAGCCTGGGCAACATAGTAAGGCCTCATGTACACAAAAAAATATGATTTTTTTTGAGTCGGAGTCTCACTCCGTCGCCCAGACTGGAATGCAGTGGCCGCTCCCGGCCCCCGCAGCCTCGACCTGCTGGGCTCTGGCGATCCTTCCGCCTCAGCCTTCCGAGTAGCCGGAACTACAGGTACGTGCTACCACACCCGGCTAATTTTTTGATTTTATTGTAGAGATGAGATCTTGCCAAGTTGCCCAGGCGGGTCTCAAACCCGCGGGCTCAGGCAATCCACTCACCTCAGCCTCCCAAGGCGCAGGATGACAGGCTGAGCCACCGAGCCCGGCTAACAAAAAAATGCTTTTAAATGAGCCAGGTTTGGTGGCCTGTAGTTCCAGCTACTTGGAAGCCTGAGACAGGAGGATCTCCTGAGCACGGGAGTTGGAGGCTGCAGGGAGCTGTGATCACACCACTGCACCCAGCCTGGGTGACGGAGGGAGACTGTCTCTAACAATAACAGTAAATAAGGGGGTAACTCAGGCAGAATGAAGTCATTAGAGTGGGTGCCATTCATCAGTGGCTGGTGAGGAGAGGAGGACACAGGTACGCACAGAGAGTAACCATGTGAACTCCTGGAGAGGAATCGGCCACCCGCATGTCAAGGAGCGCGGCCTCAGACGGTGCCAGCCCAGCCGACATCTCGACCTCAGACTTCCCGCTCTCAGAGCTGGGAGAACATCCCTTCCGGATGACGAAGCCAGCCCGTCGGTGTCGGTGCTGTTTTGTTATGACAGCTCGCGCTGACGAATACCCGTCTGCTGCTTCCTCCGGCTGCCGGCGGCTGCCGGCATTCCTTGGCTTGCGGCCACGTTGCTCCAGGCGCTGCCTCTGTGGCCGCCCGGCCTCCCCCTCTTCCGTGTGCCGACAAGGCTTCCTGTGCCTTTCTCCTGGAAAGACATCTGCGACTGCATTTAATGCCCATCTGGATTCTCCAAGACTACGTCCCTATTTTAAGATCCTTAATTTAATCACATTTACAAAGACCTTTTTTGCTTTCTTTTTTTGCTGTATGAGGCAACAATCACAGGTTCCGGGGATTAGAACCTGGATATCTTTGGGACCGTTATTCAGCCCACCACCGTCACTTACGTGGAATAAAACAGTATGGGTGCTTTCTCGCCTGGCTTCTTGCACTTAGCACAATGCCTTTGAGAAGCATCCCAATCCTTGCATGCATTCATAGCTCATTTTGTTCACAGTTGTCATCCCGGTACTTTGGGAGGCCAAGGGGGGAGGATCACTTGAGTCCAGGAGTTAGGGACTAGTAGCCTGGGGAGCAGAGTGAGAGTCATCTGTGCAAAAAATCAAAATTTGCCAGGCATGGTGGTTCGCGCCTGTAGTTCCAGCTACTTGGAAGGCTGAGGCAGAAGGATCACCTGAGCCCAGCAGGTTGAGGCTGCGGTGGCCGGGAGCGTGCCACTGCACTCCAGCCTGGGCAACAGAGTGAGACTTCAACTAAAAAAAAAAAGACAATTGTACAGCATGCAGTTGTAAAAAAGGTAAGACACTCAGGCCGAGGAGAGAAGATTGACTGAGCCCAGGGCTTCAAGATCAGCCTGGGCAACTTGGTGAGACCTCATCTCTACCATAAATTGAAAACATTAACCAGACGTAGTGGCATGCACCTGTAGATACAGCTACTTGGAGGACTGAGGTGGAAGGATCGCCTGAGCCCAGCAGGTCGAGGCTGTGGTGGCAGGGAGCGCGCCACTGGACTCCAGCCTGGGTGACACAATGAAACGGACTCAAACACAAACACACACACATACACACACACACAGAAAAAACATGGCAGTAAATATTAATGACTTTGGATTAGGCTATAGTATGATACCAAAATCTAGTGTTAAAAGAGGAAAAAAAGGTGATATGAATGACATCAAAACTAAAAACTTTTGTGTTGCAAATGATACCATCAAGAAAGTAAAAATAAGCCAGGCTCGGTGGCTCAGCCTGTAATCCCGCACTTTGGGAGGCCGAGGTGAGTGGATTGCCTGAGCCCGCGGGTTTGAGACCTGCCTGGGCAATTTGACGAGACCTCATCTTTACAATAAATCAAAAAATCAGCCGGGTGTGGTAGCGTGCGCCTGTAGTTCCGGCTACTCAGAAGGCTGAGGCGGAAGGATCGCCGGAGCCCAGCGGGTCGAGGCTGCGGTGGCCGGGAGCGGCCACTGCACTCCAGTCTGGGCGACAGAGTGAGACTCTGACTAAAAAAAAAAAAAGGAAAGTAAAAATATACCAGCCTGGGCAACATAGTGAGACATCGTCTCTGCACACACGCACACAAAGCCAGGTGTGTTGGCATGCACCTGTACTCACAGCTGCTGGGGAGGTTCAGGTGGGAGGATCGCCTGGGCCTGGGAGGTCGAGTCTGCAGTGAGCCACGATCCTGCCACTGCCTTCCAGCCTCAGCAACAGGGTGAGACCCCAACTCAAAAGCAGAAAGAAAGAAGGAAAGAAGGAAGGGAGGGAGGGAAAGAAAGAAAGATAAAGAAAAAGAATGTTATACCAACAGAACTACATACTACATAACCTTTTCAGGCACTGGTTCCTCGGGAGCTGTCCAAGGTGCTGCATCGAGCAACACGGCTTTCCTTTCCACGGCTGCGTAGTATTCCAGAGAGGATAGACTGCAGTCTGTCTAACCACCGCCTGTGGAAGACCATCTGGTTGTTCCTCGTGTTGGTCTGTTTTAGACGAAGCTGCTCTGAACACCCACGCGCAGGTTTGTTATGAACCCAAGTCTTCATTTATCTGGGATGCAAATGTCCAAGAATGCAATTTGGGGGTCCTCTGGCCACTCCACGATTTGGTTTATAAAACAAATCAAAGCTGGGCACGGTGGCCCATGCCTGTCATCCCAGCACCTTGGGAGGCTGAGGCGGGAGGACTGCTTGAGCCCAGGAGTTCCAGGCTGCGGTGGGCTGTGATTGTGCCACTGCACTCCAGCCTGGGCGACAGAGTGTGATCCCAACTCAAAACAACAGGGCAACACCCCTCAGGTCCCTGCCCGCTGTGGGCGCTTTTCTGTCTTCTTAATAAATCCCGCTTTCAAAAACGACAGCAACAAAGAAAACAAAGAAACACACAATCAAAATCCACACACCAAGCAGACTTTTCCAGACTGGCGGTACCGTTTCACGTTTCCGTCACAGCGCAGGGCTGACTCGCCTGCCCCCATCCCTGCCAGCATTTGCTATTATCACTATTTTTCATTTTAGCCACTTTGACGGGCGCGGGGCGATGCCGCGCCCGGTCTTGATTTGGGGTTTCCCTGAGAGGCCCTCTCGCTGACCATGCTGGTTTGTTGCACGGCCATTTGTGGGCCCTTTCCCGTGGAATGCTTCTGTCTCTGCCCATGTGAATCCGGGTTGTCTGTCTCCTTGCGGGTGCGTTTTTGGAGTCCTTCATATCTTCTAGAAACACGTTCTCTGTCGGGTGTGTGATTTGCAGCAGACTCTCCCGGGCTGCGGCTTGACTTCGCGCCCTCTCCAGCAGTGTCTTGCGTCGAGCAAACGCTAGTAATTTGGATGAAGGCCAACTTATCCGTTTTTTCTTTTATGGATCATTCTTGGGCGTCCTCTTGAAGAATGCTCTGCGGAACTACAGGTCCTGAGAACTTTTCCCCCTTTTTTTCCTCCATTTTACGTGTAGACTAATGATACATTTTGAATTCTCTTCTGAGTGTGAAATAGAGTGGGTTTTCTTTTATTAGGGAGCCGATGAGACTTTTTTGTTTGTTGCTTGTACACACAGGATCTTGTCATGTTGCCCAGGCTGGTCTTGAGCTCCTGGCCTCAAGCAATCCTCCTGCCTCAGCCTCCTGAGTAACTGGGTCCATAGACACACATCACACCCCAGTAATTTTTTAATTTTTTGTAGAGATGAGGGTCTCGCTATGCTGCCCAGGCTGGTCTCAATCTCCCAGCCTCAAGTGATCCTCCCACCTTGGCCTCCCAAGGTGCTGGGATGACAGGCGTGAGCCTCCACGTCTGGCCTCAGTGAGGGTTTTTGAGCAAGAGAAGATAGACAAGGCAAGAAGACTCAGGCGACCAGAGTCCAACAGCTCCTAACAGCTCCCTCTGGGCCTCAGTTTCCCCCACCAGCAAACCAACTCACCAGGCCAGAGGCTCTAGAAAGCCAGCAGTAATGAGTCAAGGCCACGCCCCGGGACACCCGCCCCCACACGTCCTGGGCCTCCGCAACAGACCTGGGGGACCCACCCGGCGCCCCCACGGGCCGGAGCCTGTGCCTTGGGGCCTCGACGTTGAGTGCTCCGTGGAGGCACGCAGCGGGATGGCAAGGAGCTCGCTCGACCCCCCCAAACCCGCAGCTCCTTCCTCTCGGATGGCAAAATCAGGTCATTTTTCAATTCCAGTCATTCTCCCTTCGTCCATAAAATGTGCCAAGAGCCACTTTCCCGAAAATCTAAATTGAAAGCAAATAGCACGGGGACAATTCTCGGTGCTAAAACCAGCGATTCTGGAGCTTCTTGGGATAATATTTATTCTCCCCTCCCGCTAATGGCCCCGGCCGCCTCCCCCGGTGACCGAAGCGACGCATTCGCTCAAGCTGACTGGCGAGATCCCCGCCCCCCAGGGCCGGTGGCCCCCCCCCCCGAAGTCCCCCGCCGCCCTCCCCACTGGACAATTACATAAACGGCGGCTGCTTTGCAATTACTATAAATCAGAAGGTGCGTCGGCCTGGGTTTGTTTTTCTTTATCGGAAATGTTTAAACTTCATGCATTGCAAATACCACCGCCCTGGAATGGGATTTCAGTCTTTCTCTCGTTGGGGTGGCTTTTGGGGGCTTTGCCGGAGGTGATGCTGGGTTAATTCCCATTTTCTGGATGGGGCAATGGAGGCTCAGAGGAGGAATGTCATTCGCCAGAGTTACAGAGCTGGTGGTCACCGCGCTAAGACTGCACTGAGGTTTTTTGTGTGTGTTCATGCTCAATGAAGTTGCAATCCTTGTGGCAAACATTAGAGCGTGTTCCAGTCTGGGCAGCATAGCAAGATCCCATCTCTAAACAAACAAACAAGTTTTTAAATTAGCCTGTTACTCACCTGTAGTCCCAGTTACTTGGGAGGCTGAGGTGGGAGGATTGTTAGAGGCCAGGAGTTTGAGTCCAGCCTGGACAACATAGTGAGACCTCATTTCTACAAAAAAAAAATTCTAAATTAGCCACACGTGGTGGTGTGTGCCCGTAGTTCCAGTTACTCGGTAAGCTGAGGTGGGAGGATGCCTGAATCCAGGAGGCCGAGGCTGCAGTGGGCTCTGATCATGCCACTGCCCTCCAGCCTGGGTGACAGAGCCAGAATCTCCTCTCTTACATATGAAAAATAAAATGTTGGAATCTCCTGTCTTCCCAGCAAAAAGTCACCACCCCTGTCGCAGGGGTGGATGGGTGTGTGTCCTTCCAGATTTTTTTCTATGCATATACATTCAGGTCTGCACTAAGTGAACGTAGATGTATTGAATTACGCACCCAACAAGCATCGAGGCGTTTACTGAGCACCTACTGTGTGCTGGGTGCTATTTTAGGTGCTGGGGAGACAAGAAACACCACAGGCTTATGCGGTGGCACAGCCCCAGCAAAGGCCCTGATGTTGAACCCACAAGGGGAGAGGAAGTGACTGCAGGAGTGGGAGCATTCTCGGGAACATTCTGAGCAGAGCAGGGGACTTCACAGAGGTCTCGCAGGTGGAACATCAGGGCTGCTGGGGCAAGAGGCGTCAGCGAGGCTGAAACTTTGCTGAGCCACAAGGCTGGCCTCGGCCACGAAGGGGGTGCAGACCGAGCAGATTTGGGGAGACGGTGGGGCCCAGCATGGCCGCCCCGAGTGTCAGATGCCCGAATGGGGCAGCTGGAGTCCGAGGCTGGAGCGGGCGGAGGCCCGGGCTAAAGACAGGACTGTGGGAGTCAGCAGGTGTGGGCGGACTTGGAGCCCAAGAGTGGGTGAGGCCCCCCTGGAGGGGTGTGCGTGGCTGGATCAAGGGAGACAGAGGAGAGGCCCACACGGGAGGTGCGGAAGGCCAGCGTGAGGGGGGGGATCGGCCGGTTGACGCCACCGGGCCCAGGAGGACAGGCCCTGACGTCGGCCTCGACAAGAGCAAGTTCGGGGTGGAGGCTTGGCAGGCAGGCTGGTAGGAGACGTTCCGGGAGAGAGAGAGGCTGTGTAGACAGTCAGTGTAGACACTCTAAGAAAAAGGGGCCAAGGTCTGGGTGGTCGTGGAGGGGCCAGAATGTGAGCTTTGCCCTCTAAGAGGTGGCGGCCGCAGAGCCAGAGGGTGCGCCGAGGAGAACGATGCCATGGCAGAGGCCGGGCCTCGCCCAGACCCCACGCCACCCGCCTCCACGGTCCCCTCCGCAAGGCGGGCCGAGGACAGCATCTGTGCCCGCACGTTCCAGGCCCCGAGGTCCAGGCTGGTTGGACCCTCTCCCGGGGTGCACCTGCCAGGGGGTCACCTCCACCCCAGCAGCCGCAGACTGTGTCTCCCTCCCTGCCCGGCGTGGCAGGCAGTCTCTAGGAAAACTCAGCGACAAAGGGCCCGAAAGTCAAAGTGCCTTTTCAAAAATAAATAGCCTGATTAGCATAAGGTATGCAAATGTATGCTAATGTGACAACTATTAAAAGATCTCAAATGTCATCCAGGGAAAACACACGGGTCCTGGCTGGAGGGGGTCCTGGCTGGAGGGGCAGGGGAGGGGACCGGGCCTCCAGGAAGCGGGCTCAGCCTCCCAGGCACCTTGTTCATGTGGACACACAGTCTCACGCCCACTCACACACACATTCACACGCTCACAAGCGTGCACACACAAAATCACACACACACACACGTACACACTCACTCACATTCTCACACACACTCACTCATACACACCCATGCACACACACACTCATTCACAATCACTCACACACGTTCACACTCATACACGTTCACACACACACAACCACACACACACAGACCCACACACATACCTCCCGCGACCTGCACAGGCAAGAGACTTTTTCTGTCCTTAATAAAACCACACTCAGCCTCCCCTGTTTCAGGGGAAACTTTCCTTTCTTTCTTTCTTGTTTGTTTTTGAGAGAGGATCTTGCTGTGTTGCCCAGGCTGGATTGCAGTGGTGCAACCACGGCTCACAGCAGCCTCCAATTCCTGGGCTAAAATAATCCTCCTGCCTTAGCCGACCAAGTAGCTGGAACTATAGGTGCCACCACCATGCCTGACCAATTTTCCAAAAAGTGTTTTAGAGACAGGGTCTTGCTGTGTTGTCCAGGCTTGTTTTGACTTCCCAGCCTCAAACAATCCTGCCTCAGCTTCCCAAATCAATGGAATCACAGGTGTGAGCCATCTCGGAGTGGGGAGGGCTTATTTTTCCCCACACACAGCTGTGCTATCTCACCTCATCACTAAAACTATTTAATGAGACCGGATTTATTGAAACTGTTAGAGGAGAAGTCTGAGGATCAGAGAGGTGAAGTGACGTGCCCCACGTCACACAGCAATCGTGAGGCAGGTCCGGTCAGCTGTGACTTCAGTCCATCTGACGTCACCTTCCTACCAGTCCTCCTGTGATCTCTTGAATACTTTCCTTCAAACGGACCCACCTCTTAAGCTCTTAATCTACTTGGAAGCAATTTGTTTATCGTGACTGCAAATGAAAAGCCAGAACTGCTCACCATAAAGAGAAAATACCTCAATGACAACAAAATCACGTGATCGGTTCCTGACCCAAGACAGCTGCCTCTGAGACTCCGAGCGGAGCCCGGCTCTGTCGTCCCAAAGGGAGGTTCCAGGCGTCAGGGAAGGTGTTGAAGACCGAATCGCACGCGTGAAGTCTTCTTCCTCGAAAAGAAGGGCAAAGGACAGGCAGCAAAACTTAACGGCTGTTTGATGTGTCCCCTAAGACCACCCTGTGGCCACCAGGCTGTTGTCCCTCTACCTGGAAGGCGGGAAGACAGTCCCAACACCTTAGAATTCTAGAATTCTAGCCAGGGTCCATTCAGGGGAACATGCAATCAGTCCAAAGATGGAGGAGGGAGGATGCTTTCACTTATAAACAGACCCACCCTCCACCCACCAGCCGTCGATGATCCGCCCACCCCCCACGCATCTCCTTCCAATGCATTCATCCGTCCACCCCCCATCCACCCACCCTTCTATCCGTCCTTCCTTCCCCCCACCCGGCCTTCCCCCACCCGTCCATGCGTCCACCCCCGCCCTCCTCCCGCCCACTCAGCAGGCACACACCCAGCACCCACGTGTCCCGGGGACACCGGTGACCAGGGCGCAGCGGGTCCCCCCCCCCCGGGGCTCCGCCTCCGGCGGGACGCGGCATCCCTTGGGCGCCGTCCGGGGGCGGGCCGGGAATGTCTCTCCCTTTCCGGCGACTGGTCGGCTCGCTCGGCGGACACCCGCGGCTTTCCCGTCCTGCCTCGCCTCCCACCTGCAGGACGCATCGGCCGCGCGGTTTCACAGCGGCCCGGGGGCGCCCGGGACCCCGCTCCGCCTTCCTCTGGGCGCCCGGCGAGACGTCTCCCAGCATCCCTTGCCGTCGGGGCAGACACGTGACGGGACGAAGCCCAGGGATCGCAGCCGGAAGTGGGGCCGCGTCACTTCCGTTCCAGCCTGCGCTCTCTCCGCACACACGCGATGTGAAGAGGGTGGAGACGCCAGACAGAAGGTCCCGGTCCCTGAGTTCCCAGGTGGAGAGACGGATCCCCTGTCTGCACTTTACAAGAGCCATAAACTCAGTGGTCCCTGCGGCTCGCCTGGCTTATGACAGCAGGGAGTGTCACCTCAACCAATCGACGCCATTCCCCCTTGCCCGCTCTGTGGTTTATCTGGCCCCACCCCACACTCCTGGCTCCAGCCAATCACAGGAGCCTCTTCCTCCTGGCCTCCCTATTGGCTCAACCAGGTCATGTGACCAGAGGATGCTGCTCGTGGCATTTGATGGGTTTCCAGGCCCCAAAGCTTTGAGGACCGCTGGCGCTGACGTGGCACTGACGTGTGCTGCTGGGAGAGGTCAAACAAGCTCAGCAGGTGCAGTGGCTCCTGCCTGTAGTCCCGACACTTTGGAAGGCTGAGGTGGGAGGATCACTAAAGGCCAGGAGTTCGAGACCAGCCTGAGCAACATAGTAGGACCTCTTTCTTCTCTACAAAAATTTGAGAAAGTCGCCGGGTGTGGTTGCGTGCGCCTGGAGTCCCAGCTACTTGGCCGCTAAGGCAGGAGGCTGGCTGGGGCCCAGGAGGTCGAGGCTGCGGTGAGCCGTGATCGTGCCATTGCACTCCAGTCTGGGTGACAGAGTGAGATCCTGCTTCAAAAAAAAGTATTGATTGTCATCGTTATTTATACCCTGCAGCTGAAACTGGCCTTTTCCCTGGATCGTCCAAATCAGGAACTTGTTTCTGCAGTTGCAACCACCCTGGAGATGCCCTGACCTCTCCGCCCACACGTGGCCCCGGGCTTCTCTCCAGTTCCTCCCAGACGCCTCCTCTGAGATGCCCACCAGGTACATCCTATCCAACTTCCAATGTGCCCCTCTTGTTCCCACTGGCTCCTCCTCCTGTGCCCTCTCTGCGATGGCTGCTCTTTTCTGGAAAGCTGGAAACAAGCCCCCATCTCCCTTCCCATCCCCACCCCCAGTCCCACAGTCACTACGTCCTACTGACTTCACAAGGACACCCCCTCAACCCCACCTACCTTGCTCAGACAGACACCAGCTCCCGCAGCAGCCACCTCGATGGCCTCCTGGCCTCCATGTAGCAGCCAGAGGTCCGATCTTAAGTGTAAATCTGACCTCTTCCCTTGCTGTCTCCTTAGCTTTCCATGGCTCCCCAGTGACTTTAAGAGAAAGTCCAAACTTTTTGTTCAGAATTTCTCACAGAACACCTGCTCACCTGTAGATGTCACTCCCCAGGCCAACCTTGGTGTCTCATGCCTATAGTCCCAGAGCTTTAGGAGGCTGAGGTGAGAGGATTCCTTGAGGTTAGGAGTTTCAGACCAGGCTGGGCTCCTAAAAACATTTTATTTTAATCAGCTGGGCATGGAGGTACATGCCTGTTATTCTAGTTACTTAGGAGGCTGAGAAAGGAGGATTGCTTGAGTCCAGGAGGCTGAGGCTGCAGTGAGCTATGATGACACCATGGTGCTCCAGCCTGGGCAACAGAACAAGACCCTGTCTCTAAAAATAATGAAAGTAGGCCGGGCTTGGTGGCTCAGCCTGTAATCCCAGTGCTTTGGGAGGCCGAGGTAAGTGGATTACCCGAGCCCGGGTTTGAGACCTGCCTGGGCAACTTGGCAAGACCTCATCTCTATAATAAATAAAAAATTAGCCAGGCGTGTTAGTGCACGCCCGTAGGTCCAGCTACTTGGAAGGCTGAGGTGGAAGGATCACCGGAGCCCAGCAGGGCGAGGCTGCGGTGGCTGGGAGTGTGCCACCACACTCCAGTCTGGGTGACAGAGTGAAACTCCAACTCAAAAAAAAAATAATGAAAGTAATGCCAGGTGTGGTGGCTCACGCCTGTAATCCCAACACTTCGGTTGACAGAGGCAAGAGGATTGCCTGAGCCCAGGGGTCCGAGACCAGCCTGGGCAACTTGGCAAGAGCTCATCTCTACAGTAAATAAAAAAATTAGCTGGGTGTGGTGGCATGCACCTGTGGTTCCAGCTGCTTGGAAGGCTGAGGCGGAAGGATCGCCTGAGCCCAGCAGGTCGAGGCTGTGGTGGCCACGATCGTGCCACCGCCCTCCAGTCTGGGTGACAGAGTGAGACCCCGACTCAACAAAATATAAGAAGAAGAAGGTTTAAAGGATATCTCTTCTCCAAGAAGCCTTCTCTGATAGCTGCCGCAATGCTGAGGGTGGTCTCCTCTGAATGTCCCTGTCACAGGACTGACACTCTACACTGTAACTACCTGGTTATGTGTCCTTGTGTTCCATGAAGGCAGGGACTGGGTCTGTCCTGTTCACCGCTGTCCCCAGGCCGTGACACAGCCCCCGGCACCCAGGAGAGGCTCCATAAATCTTCTTGAAGGCCTAAATGGCAATAGGACACAGAGGCTGTGGGTGTGTCTGTGTATGGCAGGGCTGTGGGTGCCCCCCATACCCACATGTCAGCACTTGGGGACACCGTCCTCCCCCAGTCCCCCGGGTGAGGGCCAGGCTGGAAGGGATGGGGGCTTGAGACTTCGGGAAGCGGTCTTCAGCCCGGGATGGGCAGGGCCCAGCAGGTGCCGAGGGGGCAGAGGCGGCTTCCGGTATACAGTGGCGCAACCATCGCTCACTGCAGCCTCGACTCCTGGCCTCAAGCGATCCTCCAGCCTCAGTCTCTCTAGTAGCTGGGGTCTAGTCCCAGTTGCCCCCGGCGGTCACCTGCTCGCAAGGACTGGGACTCTTCCCTTCCTGTCGCACTCTCCCTGGGGCTTCCTGGGCCGCCTCCAACACAGCAACTCGCCCCCACGTCCTGGGGTCAGAACTCCCTTCCGGGACACCACCTCAAGGGGATGTAGTGAGAACATCTCCGTAGCTCGGAGGCCGGCATCCCAGGGGGAAGCTTGATGTGTTCTGGAAACATCTAAAGCCACCGCCTCTCGCTCCCTGCCTGCTGTGGCCCCACTGTCCCCAGGCAGACAGTGGCTTCTGCAACTGTGTGTTAACTGCCCCCCCAAGGCGATGCTCTCCTGCAGTGAGTGTGAGGGAGGGAGGGGGTGTGTGTGTACCGACTTTCTCATCTTGAGATCAGGCCAGAGAGCTTTTTGAAGGAAGTCTGCCCAGAGCCTGGAATGTCGAAAATTCTCCCCGTTTAATGGCCCTCTCGCCCGCCCATCCATCACAGACGCACGGCGGAATAAAACACCAGCGCATTGATTGGACGTATTTGCAATCGACAGCCTGAGATATTGTTTGGAGTCTGCCGTTAGATGGAAGAAGTTGAGGAGGAAGTGGCTGCGTCTTGTTTCTCAAGGGCACCGGGTCTGCGGGAGAAGAGAAGGATCACGATGACACTTTGTGTGCAGTTATTGAGCTCCTGCTGTGTGCTGTGTCCTGGACTGGGTGCTGGGCAGTGGCGGAGGTATCGTACAGGTCAGCAGGGGCCTGTGGTCAGAGCCAGGATGGGGACACTCAGGCAGCTCTGGGGGTCAGGGAGGAGGGGCCCGCCCCAGCCTGGGGAGTCAGGGAGGGCTTCCTGGAGGCAGGGAGAGCTTAGCTTAAAGCTGAGAAACGGGGAAGAGCATTTCAGGGAGGGGGAACACCATGTGCAAAGGCCTGGAGGCATGGGGAGGAGGAGGGAGAGGCCAGGAGTGAGATGCTGGCTGCACTTCCAGGCCCATGGGAAGGGCTTCAGCTCTCCTGGGGCATAGGGAGCCATGGAAGGACTTAGAACCAGGGGGTGGCAGGGCGGGGTGGCTCAAGCCTGTCATCCCAGCACCTTGGGAGGCTGAGGCAAGGGGATTGCCTGAGTCCATGGGTTCGAGACCAGCCTGGACAACGTGGCGAGCCCTTGTCTCTACAATAAAAAAAAAAAATTATGAGCCAGGAGTGGGCGTGTGTGCCTGAGTGAGACTCCAACACACACACACACACACACACACACACACACACACACACGGGTGAATGGCATTTGTCGAGACTCATCGTGACCCAGCCATTCTAGATAAACAGGATGAGGTCCATCCCCACAGTGGAGTCAGATTAAGCCTTAACAAGAAATGAAGGCCTCAGCCGGACGTGGTGTAATCCCAGCACTCTGGGAGGCTGAGACGAAGGATCCCCTGAGGCCAGGAGTCGGCGACCAGCCCGGGCAACGTTGTGAGACCTTGTCTTTGCGAAAAAAATTAGCCAGGCTGGTAATGTGCGTCTGTAGTCCCAGCTACCGGGGGAGGCCGAGGTGGAAGGATTGCTTGAGGCCAGGAGGTCAAGGCTGCAGTGAGCGATGATTGTGCCACCACACTCCCGCCTGGGCAACAGAGAAAGACCCTATCTTGGAAATTAGAAAGAAAGGAAAAGGGACTGAGCCTTGAAATCCTCGCACTTCACAAAAGGAGAAGAAATGCTACCGGGCTCGGCGGCTCAGCCTGTCATCCCGCGCCTCTGGGAGGCTGAGGTGAGGGGATGGCCTGAGCCCGCGGGTTCGAGACCCGCCTGGGCAGCGAGACCTCATCTCTACAATAAATCAAAAAAATCAGCCGGGCATGGTGGTGCATGCCTGTCGTTCCGGCTACTCGGAAGGCGGAGGCGGGAGGATCGCCGGAGCCCAGCATGTCGAGGCTGCGGTGGCCGGGAGCGGCCACTACACTCCAGTCTGGGTGACAGAGTGAGACTCCAACTCACAAAAAAAAAAAAAAGAAAGAAACGCTGCGATCCCACTTACGAGGGGTCCCCAAAACGGAGGCATTCCCAGAGACAGAAGAAGCAGTGGTTGCCAAGGCTGGGAAATGGGGGTGGGAGGCTACGGCCAGGTTACAAGCGTCTCCGTCTGGGAAGACGAGAAAGTTCTGGAGGGGACGGTGGTGATGGTGGCGCGACTGTGTGGATGTGTTTAATGCCCCGGACCGTTTAAAAATGGTTAAAACGGTGAATTTTGTGTTACGAATGTTTTACCACTTTTTTTTTTTTAAGATCTACACTTGAGGCTGGGTGCCGTGGCTTGCGTCTGTAATCCCAGCGCTCTGGGAGGCCAAGGCAGGAGGATCGCTTGAGGCCCAGAGTTCAAGACCAGCCTGGGCCACATCGCGAGACCCCCCCCCACCGCTGTTTTTAAAATAAGAGCGACAATTTGAGAAAGAGAAAGAAGAATCATTTGGCTGCCGTGGAAGGTCTGGGATAGAGTCATATATGGAGGCGGCTGAGTCTGTGCACCCATTTTCCAGATTCGCCCCCAAGTCCTCATGGCCTGTCCTCTCCAAGTCCCCGCCCTCAGGGCGCCACGAGTCGGGTGATCAAAGCCGCTTCCTCGGGACGGGAAGCGATGAAGCAGCACGGGTGGGAAAACCCTCCGTCTCTCCGCGGTTTCTCCACGTGCGCCTGCTTACAAGGTGCAGATGTAATACCTGCTTTTAAATTCAATTAAGTCAGAATCCGTTCTGCTCCTGGAATACATTACCCAGCCGGAGACAGCAGGGGAGAGGGGAAAAAAAAAGAAAAGATGGGAAAAAACACACAAAACACAACACAGACCTATTTAGAGATTTCTCTCTAAATGGATTTTAATCCTCACAATTTGTCAGAGGCCAGAGGCGCCGCTGACAGCCCGCACGGCTGCAAACCCGCTGCCGCCGCAGGGAGGGAAGGGTGAGCCCATGTTCTGTCCTCTCTGCCAGGGTGGGGGGGCTGGAGTCGCCCAAGGCCTGGGTTTGAACCCCAGCTTCGCCGCGCGCCGGCTGTGTGGCCCGGAGCCAAGAACCGCACCTCTCAGGGCTCCACACCCGCAGGACGGGCACAGTGGCCGGGCTTCTCTGAGAAGACGCACCGTGAATCGAGGCTTGGCCCAGAGCGAGGTTTAGCCAAGGCCAGAGGAAGGGGACGGGGACGATGGTGACGAGGGAGGTTGTCGTCCCTGGAATCATTTTCCAGCCAGAGTCCCGTCCCTGTGCCAGGTCACTGTGGACAAAGAAGGGCCAGGCTTGAGCCCTTTTTTTGGAGGCTGTGAGGCCGTGGAGGAGAAGGAAGGGTAGCTGGGTGGGCGGACCAGTCTAAGCAAAGGAGGGGAGGTGGGACCAAAACTGGACTGTGCAGTGGGTACGTTCCTGAACATGTCCATCCGTGCCCCGTGTCCTCAGGAGAGCGCTGACAAATCCCAGACACCAGGGCACCGAAGGCAGAGAATGGTCCCACCTGCTGTCTCTCTGGGACGCCCCCACTTGGGCTTGAACATCGCAGGAAGAAACCCCCACCTCGCCCCATAGTACTGCCCACTTGAGTGGGGCAGGGGCTGGGGATGCAGAGCCCCAAGGTTGACTTGAAGAGCCTTGGAGATCATCTCAACTCCCAGGCTCCCATTTCACAGGCGGGGAAACGGGCTCAGGAAGGAGGAGCCATCCTGAGGTCCCAGGCCTGAGAGCTATGGCCGGGAGGCCTGAGGGACGAGGCTCTGCTTCCTGGCCCTGGATGAGCACCACATCAGGCCTCAGTCAGGCCATCTGTGCAGGGGGAGGGGGAAGGGAAGACCCCTGCAGGGTCAGGTCAGAGGGTGCTGGGACCCCTGGAAGGGCATTCATCTTCTTAAGAGCCTGGTTTTTGGGGGGCGTGGCTGAGACCGGCATCAAAAATGGTTTTAGGACAAAGGGGTCCTGACCTGTCATGTCCCTCTGGGTCGTGGCTGGCTTCCCCGAAGGGTCACTCCCTCCAGAGAGGGCCCCTGTGGATTCCAGGCACACAGCGCTCTGTTCCCAGGATCAGGAATGGGGGGCAGAGGCCCAGCATGGGGCTTGAGAGAGAGAGAGAGAGAGAGAGAGAGAAAATCCAGCTACCCTTGAGGGGGCAGGAGGGGAGCTTCTGAGGGCTGGAATGTTCTAGCCTCACTCTGGTCTCTGGCTCCATGGGTCTCTGTCTATGGACACACGTAGGACTTGTGCAGTTTAGTGTGTCGGTTAGGCAGCCTTAAAGAGGAGCAAGGACTCCGAGGGAGAGGCAGAGACAGAAAGAGGGAGAGAGAGAAATAAGACAGAAAGGAGACAGAGACCCAGAGAAACTAGGAGGTAGAGAAAGATTGAGGAAACAGACCCAGGAAGGGAGACAGGCAGACAGAGGAGAGAGTCATTGGCAGAGAGAGAGAACTTTGAGAGACGGAGGCAGGAGGGTCGCTGGAGCCCAGGAGGTCGAGACCAGCCTCGGCATCGTAGAGAGCCCTTGTCTCTGAAAAAAAAATTAAAAATTAAAGCAAGAGAGAGAAGAGGGAGCAGGAAGAGGAAACGGCAAATGGCCCGAGAGGGGAGGGAGGGGGCGGCCGGGGAGGCCAGGAAGCCGGCTGCCGTCACGGGCGAGCATGTTCTTAATTGTAATGACACGGGAACATTTAGTTTGTAGATGTGGCAGAAATGAAAACGCGGCCTTGCCCATTAATCTAATGGCTGTTAGTCAATCACTCTTCAAAAGGGGCTCGGGCTGTGGCTGCGTGGGGGGTGCCTGGGAAGCGGATCAGAGGAGATGGTATTAAACTAATGATATCCTCGGGGAGAGCCGGAGGAGACTGGAACTGCCGCACAGAATCCCGGCTGCTGAATTTCAGAGAGCCCTGCAGGCAGCTACCAGCCTGGAAGTCAGCAACTGGCGAGTGGGAGTTGTAATGTGCGAGGCTGGGTCAGGGGAGATGCATGTATCCAGCAGGGATCAAGCCATTGGTGAGACTGGGTCAGGGAGACACAATGTATCCAGCAGGGACCAAGCAATTGGCGAGGCTGGGTCAGGGAGACACAACGTATCCAGGATGGATCAAGCAATTGGCGAGGCTGGGTCAGGGGAGATGCATGTATCCAGCAGGGATCAAGCCATTGGCGAGACTGGGTCAGGGAGACACAATGTATCCAGGAGGATCAAGCAATTGGGTCAGGGAGACACAACGTATCCAGGACGGATCAAGCAATTGGCGAGGCTGGGTCAGGGGAGATGCATGTATCCAGCAGGGATCAAGCCATTGGCGAGACTGGGTCAGGGAGACACAATGTATCCAGCAGGGACCAAGCAATTGGCGAGGCTGGGTCAGGAAGACACAATGTATCCAGGACAGATCAAGCCATTGGCGAGGCTGGGTCAGGGAGACACAAGACGTATCCAGGAGGATCAAGCAATTGGGTCAGGGAGACACAACGTATCCAGCAGGGACCAAGCAATTGGCGAGGCTGGGTCAGGGAGACACAAGGTATCCAGCAGGGACCAAGCATCTTTAACTCACCTTGGGGGTGGGGCAGGCCTGATGCCTCAGCTGTGCTTGGACGTCTACACCGAGACACGGAAGGAAGGAAGCAGGGCCGTCCAAGGAGACAACAGCTTGTGCTATGGCCGGGAAGGATACACGCTGCAGCGCTGGGCGTGACTGGGTGGGAAGTGGGGGGGCCGCGGGGGGCGGGGCTGGGGAAGTCAGCAGAGCCCAGACCACCCAGGGCCTATCAGCCACTCTCAAGGCTTTGTCCTGAGGGCAGTAGGGAGTCATGGAGGGTTCCCTGCAGGTGGGCACCACCCAGATTGGTGTTTTGGGGAGGGCTAGTGGTGAGATCTTTTGCTTACTCGAAGGAGTGGGCTTCCTGGAGATGGACAAGGAGGCTTCCGCCTCGGGTGGAGGCCAGGGCGGGGATGGCACCGTGGGCTTCCGAGCCGGAAGGGCGCCATGCCGAGAGCAGCCCGTGTGCTGCCCATCCCCCTCGGGGGGTCCGCTCGGAGCTCCGGCTCTGCGGCAGCGGGGGGTGTGGGTGACTCAGGAGCACAGGCGCCCCAGTGGGAGGTTGAGTCAGCGCCGAGTGTATACCTCGCCCAGCCACGCTCAGCTGGGCTGACTCACTCATTCATTCTGCCTGGTGGGAGTGGGAGAAGGGAAAGACCCCCTCACCACCCGCTACTCCCTGAGCGCCCACGGGGGGTCACGTGTCCGCAGGAGCCAGCCACCCACCCCCCAACCTGTCTAGAACGGCCCATCGGCTCCAGAATGTGCCGCCATCTTGTCCTCTCTCACCCCTGCTGTGGCTCCAACCTTGATCCAGGATCCGCCGGCTGGACCCCTTCTCCCGTGGCCTCCACCGCCTGTCTGTCCTCCCCGAAGCCGTCCGAGGGCACCGGGGACCGCCGAGGCGGCACTCCCTCTCTGCCCACAGCCCTCCATGGCTCCCGCTTCCCTCAAGGCCAAAGCCCACGTCCCCCCGCCCAGGCCGGCCGGGCCCTACACGACCTGCGCGTCCCCTCCTGGCCACCCTCCTCCTCCTCTCCCCCTCCTGCCTCTGCTCCGGCCACGCGGGCCTCCTCGCAGGGCCTCCGCCAGGCCAGGTGCTGCCCTGCCTGCGGGTGTGAGCTCTCTTCTCCCAGGTTTTAAAATCCCGCCTAGCCGGGCTCGGTGGCTCGGCCTGTCATCCCGCGCCTTTGGGAGGCCGAGGTGAGTGGACTGCCGGAGCCCGCGGGTTCGAGACCCGCCTGGGCAGCGAGACCTCGTCTCTGCAATCAATCAAAAAATCAGCCGGGCGTGGTGGCGCACGCCTGTAGTTCTGGCTACTCGGAAGGCGGAGGCGGAAGGATCGCCGGAGTCCAGCGGGTCGAGGCTGCGGTGGGTGGCCGGGAGCGGACACGGCCCTCCAGTCTGGGCGACAGAGTGAGCCTCCGACTCAAAAACGTCACCTCCCCAGGCAAGCCCTACCTGATTGCCTGTCCCAAGTCACATCCAACTCCGTCATGCCCCGGTTTCCACTTTCTTGGCTCTGCTGCGGGACCTTCGCCGCCGACCCTGCAGCGCGAAGCGGACCCCGGCCCGGGGGCCTGCGCGGTGTCCCAGCACCCACCTGGGGGCCCGGCTGGGGGACCCTCCCTCACAGCAGTGCCGGGACGTGCGGACTTCCCTGCGTGCCATTCCGCACAGCGGGAAACTGAGGCTCGGAGGGGTGTCGCCCCCCGCCCGCGCGGCTCCGAGGGCCCAGCGGGAAACTGAGGCTCGGAGGGGTGTCGCCCCCCGCCCGCGCGGCTCCGAGGGCCCAGCAGGAAACTGAGGCTCGGAGGGGTGTCGCCCCCCGCCCGCGCGGCTCCGAGGGCCCGCGGAGGCGGGTCTGTCCTTCTGCCTTGGGGACACCGCGGGGGGTGACGGAGGCGCCCATTCCCTCCCCCTCCCCCCCTCCAGCCCAGGCGAGGGGACCCTCGCGGGGGCGACACGGAGCAGGGGCGACCGGGAGGGGCCGGGGACCGCCTCCAAAGACCCCTCGCGGCCCCGCAGAGGCTGCAGCTTCGCCAGGCATCGCGCCCCTCCCCTCCGTCCCCCCTCCCCTCCGTCCCCCTCCCCTCCGTCCCCCCTCCCCTCCGTCCCCCTCCCCTCCGTCCCCCCTCCCCTCCCCCTGCGCCGCCCCCGCGCCCCCACCCGGCCCCCGGGCGCCGGCGGCCCGCTCCCGCCCACCGGCCGCCGGCAGCCAATGGCTGCGCCGCCTGATGAGGTCATGCGCCCCCCCCGCGCTCCCATTGGCCGGCCGCGCGCCCGGTCTGCGGCCGCCGCGCGGGGCTCGGGCGGGGTCCCGCGTCCTCCGGGCCCCCCCCGCCCCGCCACCTTGGGGCCCGCGGAGGGAGGCGGCGACCCCGGCCCGGGCGCCTTTCCGTGAGCTCCGGGGCCCGCGGAGCCAGCCTCTGGCCGGTCGCTCAGTCACTCGACAAACAATCCCTGACCCCCACCCGCCCTTAGGTTTCGTGTTTCTGCGCTTTTCTGTCCGAAGGGGCGTTTGGAAACACCACGGCCGTCCTCGAGACTGGGCATGGCTGGTTCTTTTTCCTTTCCTTCCTTTTTTTTTTTGTATTTTTGGTAGAGAGAGGGTCTCGCGATGTTGCCCAGGCTGGTCTCGAACGCCTGGCCTCAAGCCGTCCTGCCGCCTCGGCCTCTCCGAGCGCTGGGATGACGGGCGCGAGCCGTGACGCCGGGCCCCTCGCTCTCTTCCGGACTGCGACTTGGGCGGCCCAGACGCGCCTCTCCCGTGTCCGGCTGGGCGAACTGTCACCCAGGGACACGCCGGTCCTTGTCGCCAGAAACGGACGGGGGGGGAGATGCAGGGTCCCCGCTGGGGGAGGGGAGGGCACGGCCCGTGGAGAAACACGGAGTGTCCTGTCTTCGCTGGACATTTTGATCGTCTGTTCAGCCTGGATTTTTTATTTTTTATTTTTATTTTTGGCATTAATTTAGATTTCTTTTCAACACGTTGCAGTCAGGCCGAACACGGTGGCTCACTCCTTAGTCCCAGCTCCTTGGGAGGCTGAGGCAGGAGGATGGCTCGAGCCAAGGAGTTCGAGGCTCCAGGGAGCCGTGATCACGCCACTGTATTCCGGCCGGGACAGCAGAGTGAGACTCTGGCTCAAAAAAACAAAACAAAACAAAAAAAAACATTGCAATCAGGCTGGGATTGGTGGCTCAGGCCTGTAATCCCAGGACTTTGGGAGGCCGAGGCGGGAGGATCGCTGGAGGCCAGGCGTTCAGGACCAGCCTGGGCAGCATAGCGAGACCGCGTCTCTACAAAAAATAAACAAGGAGCAGAAATATTGCCGTCAAATGCTCTCTAGCTCGACGGCTGAGGATTTGTGGCGTTCCCTGGCTTTGCACTAGAACCTCTAGTATCTAGAAGGTTTTCTCAGACCTCCCTGGTTTCACACCCCGCCTCTCCTAGGAGAGTCTTGCTGTCTCTCTCGCCGCTGTGGAGTCTTTTTTTTTTGAGTCGGAGTCTCACTCCGTCACCCAGACCGGAGTGCAGTGGCCGCTCCCGGCCACCGCAGCCTCGACCCGCAGGGCTCCGGCGATCCTTCCGCCTCCACCTTCCCAGTAGCCGAACTACAGGCACGCGCCACCACGCCCGGCTGGTTTTTTGACTTATTGTCGAGATGAGGTCTCGCTGCCCAGGCGGGTCTCGAACCCGCGGGCTCAGGCCATCCACTCACTCAGCCTCCCAAGGCGCGGGGTGACAGGCTGAGCCACCGAGCCCGGCTGAGTCTGTTTTTAAAGCCGGTCTTTCGAAGGTGGCGTCTCCCGTCGGCGAAACTCGGGCGGGAGGCGTCCCAGCCGGGCTCGCTCCTGGCCACGGTCGCGTGGTCCCGGCTGAGGGACACTCGGGTGGCCTCCCGTGTGTGGGCCGTCACGCGCGTCCCCGGGTGGACGTAGGCTCTGTCTCTCGGGGAAGCCCCGGGCGGCCGTCCGGGTCGGGTGGCAGGTGGCGTCGGCGTCGCTTCTCAGGAGGCTGCCAGCCGGCGCCCACCGGCAGCGGAGGGCGAGCCCGCGAACACGCGTGTTGGCATTCATAGGTCTTCTTTTCCGCTTCGGGATCGGCGGAGTCTCTGGATTCGGTTCGATGCGTTTTGACACATGTCTACACCCTCTGCCTCCCGCCAGACGGGCCTATCATCCTGGAAAGCTCGACCGAGATGCGGCTTTTCATTTTTATTTTATTTGTCTGTTTGTTTGTTTAAAAGACAGGATCTGGCCGGGCTCGGTGGCTCAGCCTGTCATCCCGCGCCTTTGGGAGGCTGAGGTGAGTGGATGGCCTGAGCCCGCGGGTTCGAGACCCGCCTGGGCAGCGAGACCTCATCTCGACAATAAATCAAAAAAATCAGCCGGGCGTGGTGGTGCGCGCCTGTAGTTCCGGCTACTGGGAAGGCGGAGGCGGAAGGATAGCCGGAGCCCAGCGGGTCGAGCCTGCGGGGGCCGGGAGCGGCCACTGCCCTCCAGTCTGGGCAACAGAGTGAGACTCCGACTCAAAAAAAAAAAAAAAAAAAAAACAGGATCTGGCCCGGTCCCCCAGGCTGGAGGGTGATGGCATGATCACAGCTCACTGCAGCCTCCAACTCCTGGCCTCAAGCCATCCTCCTGCCTCAGCCTCCCATGTAGCTGAGGCTGTAGACACAAATCACTTTGCCCAGCTTTAAAAAAAAATTTTTTTTTAAGAGATGGGGTCTTGCTGTGTTGCCCAGGCTGGTCTCCAACTCCTGGCCTCCAGCGATCCCCCTGCCCCAGCCACCCAGAGTCCTGGGATGACAGGCGTGAGCCACCGCACCCAGCCTCATCTTTTGATTTTTTCCCAAGGAATAAAGATCTTGAGTGAGTTACTTTGAGATTATGCAAACATCCTGGGGTTTGAACCCTGCCCTTGGGCACAAGCCTCGCCCCTCCCACGCCCCTCCCGGCCTTCAGCCGCAGGCCCACATGCCCTCACGGCTCCGGCCAGGCACGAGGCACACCTGTCATCCCAGCACTTTGGGAGGCTGAGGTGGGAGGATCACTTGAGGCCAGGAGTTTGAGTCCAGCCTGGGCAAGACAGCAAGATCCCATCTTTAAAAAAAAATAATAAAAGCTCCAAAAATAGAGCTTGTCATCGGGTTGGCTCGAGGGGCTGCCCCAGGCCCTCCTGGGGGTGTCAGATCGATGGTGCCTCTTATCAGCATCCTAAAATCTGGAACGTTCCAAATTCTGAGGCCCATCGGGCCCCAAGGGGTTCCGATGAGCTCTGTGAGTATCCCCTGGGCCTGCTGTGTGCGCAGACCCTTCCAGGCTCTGGTGGCCAGAACAGACCTAGCCCAGGACGGGAGGAAGATGGACTCGGTGTAAGACACTGACGGCACTGGGTGACTAGGGCCATCGTGGGGAGCGTCACGGGCTTGGTGGGGTCCAGAGGGCCCACAGGATTCGGGTGGGTCATCAGGGAAGCCCTCCTGGAGGAGGTTTTGCCCAGGCCAAGAAGCGAAAAATAAGAGGACGGGCGGAGGGGTGTTCCCACCACAGGTGCGGCTTGTGCAAAGGCCCTGGGACGCCCGGGACGCCTGGAATGTGCCCCGCAGGGCTGCCAGGTGCGGGGAGCGAGGCGGACACACAGGTCCACGTCAGGTCTCTTTTCTCCAGGTGAGGCCCCTGGAGGCCGGGGCTCGAGTCTCTGGAGCCAGGGGGCACTGGCGCCCACGTCATGGGCCTCCCCCAGGGTCTGCGGGGGCGGGGCCCGTGGCGATGGGGGCCTGCCTGCGTGGGGACGGAGCTGGCCGCCTTCCCCGCCTTCTGTCCGCGGTGCTGGGGGGGCAGGGGGGGCTGGAGGGGCGTCTCCCTCCCGCCAGCCGGCCGCACTCAGGCCTTGGCGATCGGCCCACCGGAGGCTGAAGAACGTCCCTGCTGGAAAAGTCCTGGCCTGGTGGGAATCTGACGTCTGCGTGGATCGATGGCCGCGTTCTCTGCGCGCGTCCTTGGGCTCTGGCTGGGGACCCGGAGTTGGGGACACCGCTGCCCCCACGGCGCCTCTGACAATCCACCCCCGTCCTGCCGCCTCTGCCGGCCGAATTCCTCTCCCACCTCTCGTCTCGCCCCTCCCTCTCCCCCCCTCCTTCGTCTGCTGCAGCCACACGGGCCTCCTGGCTGTGTCTCCAACCCGCCAGGCGCGGTCCCGCCCCAGGGCCTTTGCACGGGCTGTGTCCTCTGGCTGGCGCTCTTTCCTCGGCAGCAATGCCTTCATTTACTTCTTTTGCTTTTTTTTTTGTTTCTAGAGAGACAGAGTCTCACTGGGTTGTCCAGTCTCAAACTCCTGGGCTCAAGCTAGCTTCCCTCCCCGGCCTCCCAAAGTTCTGGGATGACAGGTGTGAGCCACCACACCCAGCCCCTCATTTCACTTCTTGTTTTTAAAATATTACGTCCTAGCCGGGCTCGGTGGCTCAGCCCGTCATCCCGCGCCTTTGGGAGGCTGAGGTGAGTGGATTGCCTGAGCCCGCGGGTTCGAGACCCACCCTGGCAACTTGGCGAGGCCTCATCTCTACAATAAATCAAAAAATTAAGCCGGGCTCGGTGGCTCAGCCCGTCACCCCGCGCCTTTGGGAGGCTGAGGTGAGTGGATTGCCCGAGCCCACAGGTTCGAGACCCGCCTGGGCAGCGAGACCTCATCTCTACAATAAATCAAAAAATCGGCCGAGCGTGGCAGCATGCACCTGTAGTTCCAGCTACTCGGAAAGCAGAGGCGGAAGGATCGCCAGAGCCCAGCGGGTCGAGGCTGCGGTGGCCGGGAGCGGCCACTGCCCTCCAGTCTGGGCGACAGAGTGAGACTCCCACTCAAAAAATAAAAATAAAAAATAAAATATGACGTTCAGGATGTAAGTTCCAAGAAGGCCGTGACAATGTCGATCATCGTGTCCCCAGCCCAGCGCCCAGCACACAGTAGGTGCTCAATAAAGACGTCTGCCGCAACAGAAGGCGTTCATCAAGGGACCGCGGGAGAGAAGCTTTGTATTCCCAAGCCGTGGCTCAGAGCGTCTGGCCGTGGATAGAGATATTTGGGGGTGGGGGCTCCACATTCCGGGCGCCTCCCTCTGCCTTTAATTATTTTGTCGACAAGGCTCACAATTCAGCCAGTCAAGGTGGCATTTGAGAGGGACGCGTCCCTTTAGCGTAGCTGACAGCTAATTTGTGGGAAGTTTAATTACAGGCGGCGTTAATTAACTGGCAGAGCCCGGGCGAGGAAGGCAGCCATCTGTTCCTGAAAACGTCCTCCCCTCCCGGGCCTGGCTGGGAGGCTGGGAAGGGCGGGGAGGGGGGAGGCGGGCCGGGGGCCAGGCGGTGAGTCATGGCCTCGTGCCCACGTCGGGGCGGGGATCCTGGCCGCCAGCCTCCCCGCGGCCTCCTCCGGCGGCCTCTGGGGTTGGCGGTGACGGCTTGTGGGAATCTGCCTCTCCCGGGTTGCATCACTAGAAGCAGAAGGCGTGGGATCGGGGAGGTGAGAAGCAGACTGTCCTCGCCCCACGGGGGCACGGGCCAGAGGAGGAGCTGGGACACAGCCGGGGGTGAGGGACGCCCTCAGCGTCCGGCCTGGAGGGACGGGACAGACGACGCAGCCCCTGGGTTCCAGGCTTGCTCCTTCATTCCGACCCTTCTTCAGCTGGGCTCTCTGCAGATGGGCTTGGCGGGTTTGGGTCTTGGCTTCGTCCCAGCTGTTTGCTCTGGGGCAGGTCACTTAGCCTCTCTGGGCTCCGTTTCCTCGTCAGGAAAAGGGGTGGATTATAATAATAATAATAACTTTCCTAGAAAAGTTGAGCCCCAGCCTTCCGAGGCTGCTGGAGAGAGCTCCGTGACAGCCCGGAGGGTCCGGAACCCGGAGTGTCCAGAGACTCCAACTCAAAAAAATAAAAAATTAGCCGGGCGTGTCGTGTGCCTGTAGTCCCAGCGAATTAGGAGGTGGAGGTGGGAGGAACCCTGGAGCCCAGGGGCTATGATTGCACGACCACACTCCAGCCTGGGTGACAGAGAGAGACTCCAACTCAAAAAAACAAAAACAAAAACAAAAACAGGGTCTTGCTCTGTTGCCCCGGCTGGAGCACAGGGGTGCAATCATAGCTCACTAGGCTCAAGCGATCCTCCTGCCCCAGCCTCCCAAGCCACTGGAACTGTGGAGTCTTCCTTTTTTTTGAGTTGGAGTCTCACTCTGTTGCCCAGGCTGAAGTGCAGTGACACACTCACGGCCACCACAGCAACAAGTCTGCTGGGCTCCGGCGATCCTTCCGCCTCAGCCTTCCAAGTAGCTGGAGCTACAGGCGTACGCTACCATGCCCGGCTAATTTTTGATTTATTGTAGAGACGAGGTCTGGCCAAGTTGCCCGGGCGGGTCTCGAACCCACGGGCTCAGGCAATCCACTCGCCTCGGCCTCCCAAAGTGCTGGGATGCCAGGCTGAGCCCCCACGCCCGGCCTCCGTTGAGTCTTTCGAGTTTGATGTGGGGGTCTCATCCCTGGGAAGCCTTCCCGGACCCTCCAGGATTGTCTGAGCTTAGGGCTTTGAGACCCGCCTGGGCAACTTGGTGAGACCTCGTCTCTATAATAAATTTTAAAAAAATTAGCCAGGCGAGGTAGCACATGCCTGTAGTTCCAGCTACTCGGAAGGCTGAGGCGGAAGGATCGTCGGAGCCCGGCAGGTCGAGGCTGTGGTGGCCGGGGGCGGCCACGGCACTCCAGTCCGGGCCACGGAGTGAGACTCCAACTCAAAAAAAAAAATTGAGCCGGGCATGGTGGTGCATGCCTGTGATCCCAGCTAGTTGGGCGGCCAAGCAGGTCGAGGCTGCCACGGGCCGTGATCGTGCCACTGCACTCCAGCCTGGGTGAGGCAGTGAGACCCTGCCTCACCTCCCTCCAAAAAAACAAACAGGAAAAGGCCCCCAAAGTGGAGCAGAATGCTTGAGGTGCGGCGTGAACCCCCATCGCCACAGCCAGGCAAACGCCCTCGGCGCGGGGTCTGGGGTTCCCTCCGTGGACTCCCGGCTCACGTCGGGACTCTCCCCTGCTCTCTGGACTCCGTTTCCTCCCCGAAGCCTCAGTCGAGGCAGGGGCAAGGGTGTGGTCGGGGGCCCAGGGGAGCCCTGGCGGGCTTTGAGCGGAGCAGGGGGGCGTTTCTCTACTCATTCCAGTAAGTATCCGCGGAGCAGCCGTCACGCGCCAGGCGTGTTCTGAACACGGGGGGGGAATAAGTCCCCCAATGCGTGGGGGGAAAACACACCCACAGTCCCCGCGCCTTAGGAGGCTGAGGCTGGAGGCTGGAGGATCGCTTGAGGCCAGGAGTTTGAGACCAGCCTGGGCCACATAGTGAGACCCCCCCAACCCTAAATAAATGGATGAATAACTAATTATTTAGTTTACGCTTTGCGGTCTCGATACATTCTAGATAATGGTTTTCAAAGTGAGGTCTGGAAAGGGCTTTTCCAGCTTGCTCTGCAATATGGCTTTCTTTCTTTCTTTCTTTCCTTTTCTTTCTTTTTTGATTCTTTTCTCTCTCTCTCTCTTTTTTTTTTTTTTTTTTTTTGAGTTGGAGTCTCACCCTGTCGCCCAGACTGGAGTGCAGCGGCCGCTCCCGGCCACCGCAGCCTCGACCCGCTGGGCTCCGGCGGTCCTTCCGCCTCAGCCTTCCCAGTAGCTGGAACTACCGGCGCGTGCTACCACGCCCGGCTGATTTTGATTTATTGTAGAGACGAGGTCTCGCTGCCCAGGCGGGTCTCGAACCCGCGGGCTCAGGCCATCCACTCACCTCAGCCTCCCAAAGGCGCGGGATGACAGGCTGAGCCACCGAGCCCAGCTACTTTTTTCCTTTCTAGACAGGATCTCGCTCTGTCACCCAGGCTGGAGTGCAGCCTCGACCTCCTGGGCTCCAGTGATCCTCTCCAGTCGCTGAGACTACAGGCCCTACCACCACGCTGGGCTCAATTTTTTTCAATGTTTTCAGAGACCGGGTGTTCCCAGGTCCACCAAGCTGTCTCGAGCTCCCAGGCTCAAGTCATCCTCCTGACAGGCGTGAGCCACCAGGCCCAGCCGGTCCTGCATCTTGCGGTCGCATGATGACCCCGTTGACAAACTCAAGGGACGTGACCTAAAAGACACCAGCGTCCTCCCCTGGCCGACTTCCTCTCCTCCGGCCTCAACCCCGCACCATGTTTCCTGCCTCCAGACCTTAGCAGGGGCTCTTCCCTCTGCCTGGGACGCTGTTCCCCCACAGGCCCCTCTGTATCTTCCTGAGGCCTCTGCCCACCCGTCACCTCCGCAGGGAGGCCCTCCCTGATCACCCCTGCAGTCTGCCGCTCCATCACCCTGTGGCATTTTTTTTTAACCTGCAAGTCATTAGACAGTAAGCCCCCGAGGGTGGGGGTCTCTCCTGGTCACGGCAGTGTCCTCAGTGCAGCACCCAGCGCGTAGTAGCTTCTCAGGAGACACAGCTCCAGAGGCAGGCAAGTGACATAAAACACACGGGGCTCTGGGAGCCTGGGTTCGAATCCTGACTCGGCCTCTGGTGTGCTGTGCGGCGTGAGGCACGTTGCCTAATCTCTCTGTTTTCCGTCTGGAAGGTGGGATCTCCAGGCTCCTCTGTGGGGGCGCAGGGGGGTCTAATAGTGAGGACACAATCAAATGCCCTGGCTTGCTGGCTGACGGCGTCCTCAGACATCCAGGCTTGCTGGCACTGAGGACTCACTCTGCCTCCCCTCCAGCTCCATGAAGACCGCCCCAGGGGCCACCAGTGTCCCCTCCCCCAGTCCCCGCCTCCCCCAGCCAGCTCCCGCGTCCCGCTGGCTCCCCCAGGAAGCCTCCCATGAGCCCATTGTCGGGGCTTCTCCAGCCCTGGCCATCTGGGCTCGAGTCCCCCTGGCCCGGGGCTCCCGGAGGGCTGAGCGGGGCCCAGGAACTCTTGGGGTCCCTCCCCAGCATTTCCCAGCTTAGATGCAGAGACCCCAAACAGTCACGGGACCCGTGTTCGAATCCCAGCTCAGTCCTGGAGAGCCATGTCCGCTCACAGACTCTGTCTCCCCCTCCGAAAGATGGGTGCACACGGGGACCAGCACACTCTGGGCCTGTCTCCCTACTTGGCCATGCCCCTCGCCTGGGGCAAGCTCTGCCTGGGGCGGTTCTCAGGGCAGCAGGGGGGGGGGGAGGGAGGCCCGGGCCTGGCTGTCGGGGACGGAGGAGGCTGGGGAAAAGCTGCGACCCCTTCTTAGAGGGGCAAGTCC
This sequence comes from Cephalopachus bancanus, assembly GCA_027257055.1. Taxonomy (NCBI): domain Eukaryota; kingdom Metazoa; phylum Chordata; class Mammalia; order Primates; family Tarsiidae; genus Cephalopachus; species Cephalopachus bancanus. The sequence goes on along the minus strand of JAPVLO010000582.1, from coordinate 214,124 downwards.
TGCGTGGAGGCAGTGAGCTCTGTGTGCACTTTGGAAGCACCTACTGCATGCCAGGCAGGGCTGCTCAGGCCTCTGTCCAGGCTGTTCCAGCTGCCAGCATCACTTTTTCTTTTCTGTTTTCCCTTCCTTCCTTCCTTCTTTCTTTCGGGATGGAGTCTCACTCTGTTGCCCAGGCTGGTCTCAAACTGGCCTCAAGCGATCCTCCCGCCTCGGCCTCCCCCATCTGGCCCTCCTGCCCAGTCTCACTGTTCCTTTTCATAGTACCGACCGTGCCCCTTCTGACCTCAGTCTGGAAGACACCGGGTCCAGGAGGCCTTCCAGATTCTCTGGGATGAATCCGGCACCTCCCTTTGGGTTCACACAGTGACTTTTCCCTGTCACGGCTTTGATCAGCCAAAAGATACGTGTATTTTAGTCTGAGAGACAGGGTCTGGCTCTGCTGCCCAGACCGGAGGACAGCGGCACGGTCACAGCTCTCTGCAGCCTCGACCTCCTGGGCTCAAGCAATCCCCCTGACGATGACAGGTGCCACCTTGCCTGGCTAATTTTTTGTAGAGACAAGGTCTCACTGTGCTGCCCAGGCCGGTCTCGACCGTCTAATCTTTTGTAGAGACAAGGTCTCACTGTGCTGCCCAGGCCGGTCTCCACCGTCTGGGCTCAAGTGATCCTCCCGCCTTGGCCTCCCGAGGAGCTGGGTCGCTGTGATCACCCAGAGTTATAATCGGGCTGTGGGGAGGTCACTTAGTCGATCAACAAATGCTGACAAAGCACTTAGCAGGTGGTGGACACTCTGCTCAGCACTGTCTGCGCTTAGAAGACCACATGGGGAAGGTGCTGTGTGGCTGTCTCCGTTTTACAGATGGGGAAACTGAGTCTGAGAGGTGGGAGGGTGGAGGCTGGCTTGGTGCCTCACGCCTGTAATCCCAACACTTTGGGAGGCCGAGGCAGAAGGATCGCTTGAGGCCAGGAGTTTGAGACTGCCTGGGCAACACAGTGAGTCCAGTCTACAAAAAAAAAAAACCATAAAAATTAGCTGGGCATGGTGGTGCAGACCTGTAGTACCAGCTGCTCTGGAGGCTGAGGCAGGAGGATCACTTGAGCCCGGGAGCTGGAGGTTGCAGTCACCTATGATCACACCACCGCCCTCCAGCCTGGGCCACAGAGCAAGACCCTATTTCAATAAATATTTAAACAACATTTTTAAGGTGGAACCTTCCTCCATCGCCAGGAAGCTCATGGACAGCCCGGCATCCACCCGCGGGGCTCCGGCGGTCCTTCCGCCTCGGCCTTCCGAGCAGCCGGAACGCCAGGCGCGCGCCGTCGCGCCCGGCCGGACGCGAACACCCTTTCCAAGCAGGCGCCTCCACGACGCGCGGCCGCCATCCGGGTCCAACTCTTTATTCGGCCCGCCCCGCGCCCGGGGGCCCCGCCGGCAGTTCCGGGCGCCGCGCGCGCAGCCGGGCGCCGCGCGCGGGCGGGCCGGGGCCGTCGTCCGCGCCGCTGTCGGCGGCCGAGTCGGAGCCGTCCTCGGTGCCGGCCACCGAGCGCTTGCACACGGGGCAGGCGCGCCGCGCGGCGCGCGCCAGCCAGGGGTCGATGCAGCCGCAGTGGTAGGCGTGCGCGCACGGCAGCACCTTCAGCCGGTCGCCCTCCTCGTAGTCGTCCAGGCAGATGGCGCACAGGTCGTGCCGGCGCGTGAACGTGCGCACGCGCGCGCGCCGGCCGGGGCGCGCGCGCGGCGCCGGCGCGCGCGGCGCCCGCGCCCAGAGCCACAGCGCGCGCCCCAGCAGCAGCGCCGACGCGCCCAGCGCCAGCGCGCGCCCCAGCGCCCAGGCCGCGGCCAGGGCGGGCGGCGGCGCGCGGACCGCGCCGTCGGGGCGCGCGGCGCGGGCGCGCGGGGGGCGGCGCGGCGCCGCGGCCAGGGCGGCCGGGGAGCGGTGGGCCGGCCGCGCGCGCGCCGGCGGGCCGGGCCGCGCGCGCGGGGCCGTCGGGGCCGTCGGGGCCGCCGCGCCCGCCGCGCCCGCCGCGCCCGCGTCGTCGTCCCGCCCGGCCCGCGGCGCCGGCAGCAGCGCCAGCGCCAGCAGCGCCCCGAGCGCCGCCGCCGGCCGCATGGTCTCCGCGGCTCCGCGCGCTACGTCCCGCCGGCGGCCATCTCCGGCCTCGCGCGCGCAGCAGGCGCCCCGGCCGTGGGGGCGCTCGCGGGGGCCGCGGCGGGCGGGCGAGGCGGGGCGCGGGCTTCCGGAGCCGGCTCTGTGACGTCACGGGCCGTCGGGGGGGCCCCGGCGGGAGCGTCTGGGCGGCCGCGCGGCGCGCCCCGCTCGCGGCGCGGGTTCGAGGGCGGCGCGGACCCCGGAGCCCGCCGGGCCGGGCGCGCAGCCCGCCGTCCCGCGCTTCGGGCGGCCGAGGCGAGCGGACGGCCCGAGCCCGCGGGGTCGAGACCCGCCGGGGCCGCCTGGCGAGGCCTCGTCTCCGCCAGAAATCAGAAACCAGCCGGGCTCCTCGAAGGCGGAGGCGGAAGGTCGCCGGAGCCCGGCAGGTCGGGGCTGCGGTGGCCGGAGCGGCCGCTGCACTCCGGTCTGGGCGAGACTCCAACTCAAAAAAAAAAAAAATTTAAACAGTCCTGGAAGGCTCCGAGCGATCTTGGCCCTGGACCCCCAGAGGCCCAGCGGGCCACAGGGTGGGCTGGTGGCCCCTGCGGCAACGCCCACCCCACTGTCTCCCCGAGTCGCTTGACGACCCCCCAAAAGGTGCCGGCATCACCCCCGGACTTGTCCAGGCCCCGCCGGGTGGGTGCTGAAAACCCGAATTCCCGGCCTCCCCGGCTGGCCGCCACCGCTCCGTGCTTGGCCTCCGGGTGCCGGGCGGGAGCCGCGCGCCCGACCTGGGTCCTGGCGCGTTTCTTTTTTGGCCCAGGGGCAACCGGCCCCCGCAGGCCCCGGGCAGGGTCTGGGACTCCCGTGGGTGTCACGACTCGGGGTGCTCCCGGCTCGGAGGGGTGCGGCGGCCCCGCCCAGAGAACGACCCAGCCCCCGTGTGCACGGGGCCCCGGGGAGACCCTGTGTCCACCACCCAGAAAAATATTGAATCAGACCCCTACCACGCCAGACACCAGAATCCACGCCTGAAAGCCCCGGGTGTAGACCAGGGGACCCAGCTCCTGGAATTCCTTCCCTCTCTCCCAGCCCTTTAGTGTGGATTTCCATGGGTGCAGCCTCCGGGGGTCTCAGCCGGGCAGAGGGTCACAGGAGGAGAGGCTCTGGAGGGCTGTGGGGTCCCCCAACCCAGGGGGTCTCACTGGGGCAGACCCTATCCCAAGGGGACACCGGGTTGTGCTGGGTTGTCACGGCGAAGGATCCAGCACCCACAGAGCTGCCCCCACCACCCAGACTGACCTACCCCAGAGTCAGCAATGCCAAGGTCAAAAACGTCTGGCTGCCTGGGCAGGCGAGACCTCATCTCTACAATTAAAAAAAAAAAAAAGCCGGGCATGGTGGCGCGCACCTGTAGTTCCAGCTACTCGGAAGGCCGAGGCGGAAGGATCATCGCCAGAGCCCGGCAGGTCGAGGCTGCGGTGGCCGGGAGCGGCCGCTGCACTCCAGTCTGGGGGACGGAGTGAGACTCCAACTCAAAAACAAAAACAGAAACAAAAACGTCTGGTTTACCCAGCCCCTGAGTTCCGACGGCAACAACCACTACGAACATTGACGGGACGCTTTCCAGATGCCGCCGCTGGGAGAAACACCCACGTGAATGAATTCCCTCGCCAGCGTCAGTCTACAAAGTGGGTGCTGTGACCACACCCATCTTTCAGAGGAGGAAGCTGAGGCCCAGGGAGGGTAAGTCGCCTGCCCGGCATCCCGCCCCGGGAAGAGTGTGGAGCTGGCCCTGGCCGGCCATCTGTCTCCACTTGAACTTTGTCGCGTTGATTCACCGAACAAAAACGTGTACAGGCCGGGTGCGGTGGCTCATACCTGTAACCCCAGTGCTTTGGGAGGCCGAGGCGGGAGGATTGCTTGAGGCCAGGAGTTTGAGACCAGCCTGCACGACATAACGAGACCTCATCTCTGCAGAAAATTAGCCGGGTAGGGTGGCGCCTGTAGTTCCAGCCTCTTGGGAGGCTGAGGCAGGAGGATCTCCTGGGCCCTGGAGGTGGAGGCTGCCAGGAGCCGAGATTGCACCACTGCCCTGCAGCCTGGGCGACGGAGTGAGACCAGACTCTGACTCTAAGTACATAAATAAATAGAAACAGCCCAGAGTTTCTGTGTCTCCTACGCCCCGCTTCCCCTCAAGTTACCGTCTTACAGAACCCCATCCAGTGGTCAAAGTCAGGACACTCACGCAGGTACAATGTCCCTCACCAAAGTCCCCGCCTTCTGTGGGTTTCACAAGTGTTTCCACAAAAGCCCTCTCCCTGGCCTCAGTGGCCCCTTCCAGTCTGAGGCTGTTCCTCCGTCTGTTCCCGTCTTTCAGGACCTTGACCCTTCTGAAGCGCCAAAGTCAGGTATTTTCCAGAAAGTCTCCAGTCTGGGTTTTTCTAGTATTTTCTCTCACTTAGACATTCTGCGTCTCCGTCCCGAACCCCACCGGAGTGACGTCATGTCCCCTTCCGAGCGTCAGATCAGGGCACATGTGTCTCGACACCATCCTTGGCTGTGGCAGTGTCTCCCAGGTTCCCACCCCCTTGGTATTTTATTTTTTATATAATTTTTTTTAATTTTTTTTTTTTTTGGTAGAGATGGGATCTGGCTGTGTTGCCTAGGCTGGTCTCGAACTCCTGTGCTCAAGCGATCCTCCCGCCTTGACCTCCCAAAGTGCTGGGATGATAGGTATGAACCGCCGTGCCGGCCTAATCTTTTGACTTTTCCAAGGAATAAAGATCTTGGGCGTGGCCGGGCTGGGTGACTCAATCTGTCATCCCAGCGCTTTGGGAGGCCGAGGTGAGCGGATGGCCTGGGCCCGCAGGTTCGAGCTCCCCGCCCTGGGCAACTTGGCGAGACCTCATCTCTACAATAAATCGAAAATCAGCCGGGCGTGGTGGCGCGCGCCTGTAGTTCCGGCTCCTCGGAAGGCTGAGGCGGAAGGATCGCCGGAGCCCAGCGGGTCGAGGCTGCGGTGGCCGGGAGCGGCCGCTGCACTCCAGGCTGGGCGACCGAGCGAGACTCCAACTCAAAAAAAAAAAAAAGCTCCAGTAATCAAGACACGCGGTGTTGGCATGAGGGTTGCTGAGTGCATCAGAGCAACAGAACAGAGAACTCAGAAAAAGACACCCCCCGGCCCCACGTGCACACAGAGTCATTTGTTTGCAGACAATCCAATCACAAAAGGCAGATTTTTCAACGGAATCTTCTGGAACAACTGGATTCCCCTGTGAGAGGCAAAACAATGAACCCAAATCCCCCACTTCACACCATACAGAAAGCATAACTTGAGCTAGAGCGCAGACTGAAAGTTACGGAAATTGTAGAGAAAAACAATATTTTTGTGACTTCAAGGTGGGCCAAGGTTTCTTAGGACACACGGAGCGAGAACACGGAAAAAGAAAAGAAACGGGCCCGTTTGACATCAGGAACAATAAACGCCGAGCAGCAAGACACCTCGAGTGAGAAAATCCAGGCCAGGCGTGGTGGCTCACTCCTGTCATCCCAGCACTTTGGGAGGCCGAGGCTGGAGGATCGCTCGAGAAGAGGGAGTTGGAGACCAGCCTGAGCAACACAGCGACACCCTGTCTTTACAGAAAAACTAGTCGGGCTTGGTGGCACACACCTGTAGCCCCAGCTACTCAGGAGGCTGAGGCGGAGGGGTCGCCTGAGCCCAGGAGGTCAGGGCTGCAGTGAGCTATGATTGCGCCACTACACTCCAGCCTGGGCAACAGAGTGAGATCCCAACTCCCGAGAAATCAAGTGAAATAAAATTCGAGTTCTCTCTCACACCGGCCACATTTCAAGCGCTCTGTCGCCACATGGAATGATCACGTAGGATGGTGCAGATTTAGGACATTCTCACCGCCCCAGAAAGTCCTGATGGACAGCCCTGGGGTAGAAGACATCAAATAGAGCGAGACGATCCGATTTATGCTCTAAGAAGAGCCCGTGGCCTGTTAAGGGAAGACACCCAGTTGGGGGAGGGGGTGAAAGTTAAAACCGGGGGCCACCCCCTGGGGTTCCCTCCTAATGTGGGAGCTTTTTTGTCCTCTCAATAAATTCTGCTTTCTCGCTTTCTGGCTGTCCATGTCCCTCATTCCTCCCGGGCACAAGACAAGAACCCCGACCTGAAAAGCTGCGGAAGATCCCGAGAGCCGAAGGGCCGTGCACCCTGGAGGCTGACTCGCCGGCCGACAAGGTGCGACTCGGAGGCTGAGACACCCTGGGGCGAGGCTTGCCAGCCCCCCGAACCAGCAGCACTCCCAGGGCTTGTCTTGCCAGCCCGTCAGAGCCAACATTTCCCGGGCTGGGCTTACCAGCCCCTGGAGACGACCCTCTGGGGCTTGGCTGGCCGGCCCCTGGAGCTGGCACTCTGGAAGCCCAGGCTGACCTGAAACATCCGTCTTAATACCAGAAGTTCTCACTCACGAGTGGACCCTGAACAATTACCCTAATACTGTAAGAAAGGGATTAGCAGTAGTGGGAAACTGTAGGGAGGGGGCACACACCTCATCAATAAGGGTATCTGATCTCAAACCAGGTGAAGTAGGGACCAAAGGGAAACCCAAACTTGACCTGTACAATGACCATTTATTTGTATCCCTAACCCCGGATTGTACCCCACATCTTTAAAATAAATTTTTAAGAAAATAGGAAGTTGAAGTTGGGAGCACAAGGAGGTGTCTGAGGCAGGCGTCCAGGCTGGAAGTGACAGAGGCTCAGACCAGTGCAGTAGCAGTCAGGGTGGGGCAGAGCCTTTTGGAAGGAACAACACCAGGCCCATTTGGACCTGAGAGCTGAGAGGGGAGGCGGAGGAAGAGGTGACACCCAGACTCTGCCGTTAGTGACAGGAGAAGGCGGCGACCCAAGTTCAGGGGCGGACGCTGAGCTGTGTCCGGGCCCTGCTGGGTCTGGGAGGGTTCAGGGCCTGCCGCGTCGGACTCTGATGGCGGGCACGGGAACAGGCTGCCGGGCACCCTGGTCCCAGCCCAGCTGGCAAGCACGTGACGGACTCGCCAGCCTCGCCCCGGGCTGGGCAACACAGCTTGCCTAAATGCTAACAAGTGTTGTTCCAATCGGTGGCGGGCGTGTGTGTGTGTTTAATTCTGGAGTGAATTTAATTCTAATTCCGCCGACTTTGGGGATGGGAACAGCTGTCTTAATGAGTTGACAGTGCGTTTAAAATAGCGAGCATCTGTTCGCTGTCTGAGCCAGCACCCGCGAGGCCCCTCCCAGGCTGCAGGACTCACGATGGGCGGAGGGGAGGCCCTGGTCGCAGCCCTGGGGACAGCACGGGGCAGGGGACTGGTGGTCCCCGAAGCCCAGCACTGGACAAGCTACCTTCCCCCACTGGGATTTCTTTCTTTCCTTCTTTCCTTTTTTGTTTCTTTTGGTCAGTGTCTCACTCTGTTGCCCAGGCTGGAGTGCGGTGGCACAATCGCAGCTCACTGCAGCCTCGACCTCCTGGGCTCAGGAGATCCTCCCGCCTCAGCCTCCCAAGTAGCTGGGACGATAGGCGCGCACCACCACGCCCAGCTAATTTTTTTATATTTTTATAGAAAGGAGGTCTCGCTATGTCGCCCAGCCTGGTCTCAAACTCCTGGCCTCAAGCGAACCTCCTGCCTCAGCCTCCCAAAGTGCTGGGATGACAGGCATGAGTCATTGTCCCCGCCGGCCCCTGGGATTTCTGATGCCTCGTCCGTAAAGCCAGGGCCTGTTTAACTGCCACACCCCGTGCAGGAACCATGAACACCTTAAAGGGACCAGGTGCTGCCAGGGTCACAGGCAGTAAGCGCCCCCCCGATGCCTCCTGGCTGAGCGGTCAGGACCGCCATGGGTCTCGGTTTCCCCATTTATGCATGGAGACGTGGCTAAAAAGTTTAGAGATGTGAACACAAGCCAAGCGTGGGCTGTGATGGAGTCAGGCACACAGTAGGCGCTAAATAAATGTGCAGTGAGTGGTCACAAAGCACCTAGGACAGGTTGAACAATGGGGATAAGAAAGGCGTCGTCAGGTGACTCCGTTGTCATGGGTGGGAACACCAGAGAGTGAACTTGTACACACCTGGATGTACCACGGGTCAGGCACAGTGGCACACGCTTGTAATCCCAGCACTTTAGGAGGCTGAGACAGGAGGACCGCTTGAGCCCAGGAGTTGGAGACCAGCCTGGGCAACTTAGCGAGACCCCCATCTCTACAAAAAAAATTTTTTTTTTTTTTTGAGTTGGAGTCTCACTCTGTCGCCCAGACTGGAGTGCAGTGGCCGCTCCCGGCCACCGCAGCCTCGACCCACCGGGCTCCGGCGATCCTTCCACCTCAGCCTTCCGAGTAGCTGGAACAACAGGCGCGCGCTACCACACCCGGCTAATTTTTGATTTATTGTAGAGATGAGGTCTCGCCAAGTTGCCCAGGCGGGTCTCGAACCCGCGGGCTCAGGCAATCCACTCACCTCAGCCTCCCAAAGGTGTGGGATTACAGGCTGAGCCACCGAGCCCAGCTGTCTACAAAAGAATTAAAAACTAGCCGGGCATGGTGGCATGCTCCTGTAGTCCCAGCTACTCGGGAGGCTGAGGCAGGAGGATGGTCTGAACCTGGGAACTGGAGGCTGTGGTGAGCTGTAATCATGCCACTACGCTCCAGCCTGGGTGACAGGCGAGGCCCTGACTCAAAAAAAAAAGAGCCAGGCACGGTGGCTCACGCCTGTCATCCCAGCATTTTGGGAGGCTGTGGTGAGGGGATTGCCTGAGCCCGCGGGTTCGAGACCCGCCTGGGCAACTTGGCGAGACCGCATCTCTACAATAAATCAAAAAATCAGCCGGGCGTGGTAGCGCGCGCCTGCAGTTCCCGCTACTCGGAAGGCTGAGGTGGAGCCCAGCAGGTCGAGGCTGTGGTGGCCAGTAGCGGCCACTGCCCTCCCGTCTGGGCGACAGAGTGAGATTCCGACTCAAAACAAAAAAAAGAAGGGAAAAAAAAAAATCCCACAAAGATACACACACACGCTTGACCCCACACAGGACCAAGAGGGTCACGATCACGGTCTTCCGCCTCCACATCGGTCCCACGGGAAGGTCTCGGGGGCGGCCATCGGCCTGGAGCCCGCGTCTTCCATGACAGCCACACCTTCTGGAACCCTCTCCAGCAGGACCCGCCCAGGGCTGTTTCACAGGGGATATTTCTTTTTTTTTTGAGTCGGAGTCTCACTCTGTCGCCCAGGCTGGAGTGCAGTGGCCCCTCTCGGCCACAGCCTCGACCTGCCGGGCTCCGGCGATCCTTCCGCCTCAGCCTTCCGAGTAGCCAGAACTACAGGCAGGCGCGACCACGCCCGGCTGATTTTTTTATTTATTGTCGAGATGAGGTCTCGCTGCCCAGGCGGGTCTTGAACCTGCGGGCTCAGGCAATCCACTCACCTCAGCCTCCCAAAGGCGCGGGATGACAGGCTGAGCCACCGAGCCCGGCTAAAATGGGGAGATTTTGAACAGGCCTTCTGCAGCTTAAGCCTGAATCCCAAGGCAGAAGGGAGCCACTGCAGGTTCTGGGTGAGCTCTGATTTGCAGCTGGACTCAGTGATCTCCCCTGGGTTTCTGCGAGCATTTATTGAGCACCTACTGTGGCCCAGGGACTCCATGCAGAATCAGAATCGGTCACAGCCAGGTTGGGAAAGAGAGAGAAGCTTTACTCAGGAGGCCGAGGCAGCATGATCACCTGAGCCCAGGAGGTCGAGGCCAGCCTGGGCAGCATAGTGAGACCCCTATACGAAATTTAAAACCTCACCAGATGTGGTGGCACGTGTTATCCCAGATACTCAGGAGGCCAAAGAGAGAGGATCACTTGAGGCCAGGAGGTAGAAACTGAGGTGAGCTATAATCACGCCACTGCACGCCAGCCTGGGCAACAGAGCATGACTTTGTTTCTAAAAAGGTCAAACCAACAAACAAGCCAGGCATGGTGGCTCACACTGTAGTCCCAGTATTTTGGGAAGCAGAGGCGAGAGGATTGCCTGAGCCCAGGTGTTCGAGACCCGCCTGGGCAACTTGGTGAGACCTCGTCCCTACCATCAACCCAAAATTATTCGGGCATGGTGGCTCATGCCTGTAGTTCCAGCTACTTGGAAGGCTGAGGCAGAAAAATCGCCTGAGCCCCGCAGGTCGAGGCTGGGTGGCCGCAAGCTGGCCACCGAACTCCAGCCTGGGCAACGGAGTGAGACTCCAACTCAAAATAATAATGATAAATAAATAAAAATTAAACAAGCCAAAGAGCCTCATTGAACCATGCAAATTAAGTGTCTGCGGTCTGTTGCAGACCTATTATGCCTCAACAAAACTATAAATAAAATATAACGAGCCCCTCCCCAAAATCACGTAGCCCAGAGCCCAGAGTGCAGGGGGTGCCAGCCAGGTGTGGGGCTTCGTGGCTGTTATGGGGGTGGGATGGGCCTGGGGGTGAAGGGGACTTAGGGGAAGCCGTCCCCATCACCCACCCCCGTTCCCCCCAACCTGTCCCAGCCCGGAAAACCAAGCCCAGGAGTTTCCTAGGCCACAAGAAATCATTTCTTTCCTTTCCTTTTTTTTTTTTTTTTTTGAGTCAGGGTCTCACTCTGTGGCCCAGGCTGGAGTGCGGCGGCACCATCACTGCTCACCGCAGCCTCTACCTCCTGGGTTCAAGTGATCCTCCTGCCTCGGCCTCCCAAAAGGCTGGCACCACAGCGGCGTGCCACCACGCCCAGCTGAGTTTTCTTTTTAATTAATTAATTAGTTTATTTATTTGTTATTATTATTTATTTATTTTGAGTTGGAGTCTCACTCTGTCACCCAGACTGGAGGGCAGTGGCCACTCCCGGCCACCGCAGCCTTGACCTGCTGGCGTCCGGCGATCCTTCCGCCTCAACCTTCCAAGTAACTGGAACTACAGGCATGCGTTACCACGCCTGGCTAATTTTTTTTTTATTTTTGTAGAGATGAGGTCTCACCAAGTTGCCCAGGTGGGTCTCGAACCCGCGGGCTCAGGCAATCCACTCACCTCAGCCTCCCAAAGTGCTGGGATTACAGGCTGAGCCACCGAGCCCGGCTTATTATTATTATTTTAGTTGGATTCTCACTCCGTCGCCCAGGCTGCCGTGCGGTGGCACGCCCACGGCCACCCCAGGGTCCACCTGCTGGGCTCCGGCGATCCTTCCGCCTCAGCCTTCCAAGTAGCCGGAATTATGGGTATGCGCTACCACATCCGGCTAATTTTTTGATTTCTTGTAGAGATGAGGTGTCACCATGTTGCCCAGGCTGGTGGCAAACCCCCAGGCTCAGGCAGTCCCCTCACTTCGGCCTCCCAAAGTGCTGGGATTAGAGGCGTGAGCCGCTGCGCCCGGATCTTTTTATTTTTTTCTAGAGCTGTGAGCTTGCTGCGTTGCCCAGGCAGGTCTCGAGCTCCTGGGCTCAAGCGATCCTCCCTCCTTGGCCTCCCGAAGTGCTGGGATGACAGGCGTGCGCCTCCGTGCCTGGCTGGAAGGCCATTTTTCAACACGGCCCACACCAAGGAGACACAAGATTCATCACAGCCTCAGCACGGCGGTGCCCCCAACGGCTCGTGGAGTCCCATGCCTTCTCGCGTGGCCGCAGCTGGCCCGGTCGGCTCTTCCTCTGCCGCCATCTGTGGGACGACACACCCCTTCCCCTTCCCCTGCAGAGGGGTCCCGCTCCAGTTGGGGGAAGGGCTACGTGTCTGCGAGGGGGTGGTCGTGCAGGAGGAAACTGAAGCTGCCGGCGGGGGGGATACGGGGGCCACGAACCCGAACTGGGTCAAACCCGGGGACCCCGGCGTCACGGCGGAAAGTGGTCAGGGCCCCCTCCCCTTCTCAAAGGATCAATACGCCCCCGGATATTCATTCCACCTCGTGGTGTTCAGAGCCCAGTCTCGACCTCAGAAAAACTGAGTTCATTTCAGCCTCTGAGATGTCTTGGCTGTGTGACCTTGGGTGAGTGCCTTTCCTTCTCTGCGCGTCGGTTTCCGCAAGGCAAAATGAGAATAATAATAGTATTCTCGCCGGGCTCGGTGGCTCAGCCTGTCATCCCGCGCCTTTGGGAGGCCGAGGCGAGTGGATTGCCTGAGCCCGCGGGTTCGAGACCCGCCTGGGCAACTTGGCGAGACCTCGTCTCTACAATAAATCAAAAATCAGCCAGGCGTGGTAGCGCGCGCCTGTAGTTCCAGCTACTTGGAAGACTGAGGCAGAAGGATCGCCGGAGCCCAGCGGGTCGAAGCTGCGGTGGCCGGGAGCGGCCACTGCACTCCGGTCTGGGGGACAGAGTGAGACTCCAACTCAAAAAAAAAAAATAGTATTCTCTATCATGGGGTTGTCGTGAGGCCTGAAATGGGTCTAGAAGCCTTACAGAGGCCAAAGCCGTGGCGCACGCCTGTCACCCCCGCACTTTGGGAGGCTGAGGCAGGAGGATCCCGTGAGCCCAGGAGTGGGAGACCAGCCTGGGCGACAGAGCCACCCTGTGTCTCTACAGATAAAAAAAAAGAGACATAATGAGCTGTAGTCCCAGCCTGTGGGGAGGCTGAGGGGGCGGGTCACCTGAGTCCAGGAGGTCGAGGCTGCAGTGAGCTGTGATCGCGCCGCTGCACTCCAGCCTGGGCCGCAGAGCCAGACTCTGTCTCTAAAATAATCAATAATAAGATCCTTATGGTTCGGCTGTGGGGCTAGGTATCCAGTAGGTGCTCAATCCCCGTTAGCTATTCAGAGGTGGTCATGTGACCATTTGTCGGGCATGGGGCCCCATCCCAGAGGTCACGGCGGGTCACCCCCGGTGCCCAGAGCTTATTCTCTCATCTTGCATTTTACATAGAGAGGCTCAAAGCCACCCCGGGGTTTGGTCAGGGCCTCACGGCAGGACGTGAACCCAGTGCCCTCGGGGCCTCTTCTGTTTGGGGAAACTGAGGCCCAGAGAAGAGCCAGGAGGGTTCTCAGGCCGTCACCCCCAGGCTCAGCCCAGGGAGCTCCCGACATTCCCAGTCACGCAGCCGCCTGTCCCCGGCACCGCGGCCGCGGAAGCCGCCTGCCTGTAATTTACCAAATGTGACAGCATCTTGGCCCCAGCGCCGCCGCCCGAGCCCGTGGCATCTGCAGGGCTGTCACCTCCACGCCGGGTCTGACGGATGGCCGGGGGGGACAGGAGTTGGGTGCGTCTGTGGACTCGGGGACGGCTGGAGCTGCACCGTGACCCCAAGGACCAACGTGTCATGGACCCATTAGACAGATGTGGAAACGGAGGATCCAGGATGGGAAATGAACCTCCCGGACGGGCGTCTGGGCCCTGGGCCGGAGGCTGGACACTTGCGGGAGGGGAAGGAGGGACCCACGCGGGTGTCTGGGGACACAGCCTGTGCACAGCCCTGAGGCAGGAAGGCCTGTGTGACTGGAACAGCCGAAGAAGGGGGAGGAGAAGGGGACGGGCCAGTCGGGCAGGACCTGGTGGCCTTTCCCTAGCTTAAAAGTAATAAGCCGGGCTCGGTGGCTCAGCCTGTCATCCCGCGCCTTTGGGAGGCCGAGGTGAGTGGATGGCCTGAGCCCGCGGGTTCGAGACCCGCCTGGGCAGCGAGACCTCATCTCGACAATCAATCAAAAAATCAGCCGGGGTGGTGGCGCGCTGCCTGAAAGTTCTGGCTACTCGGAAGGCTGAGGCGGAAGGATCGCTGGAGCCCAGCGGGTCGAGGCTGCGGTGCCCGGGAGCGGCCACTGCACTCCAGTCTGGGCGACAGAATGAGACTCCAACTCAAAAATCGGAAAGAGAGAGTCCCAGGGGTCTGAGAGAGGCTGGCAGGAGCCAGGCTGGGGCAGGGTTGGGAGAGGCGGCCACCTCCTCTTTTTTTTTTTTATACAGATGGCGTCTCACCATGTCGCCCAGGCTGGTCTCAAACTCCTGGCCTCAAGCGATCCTCCCGCCTCGGCCTCCCAAAGCGCTGGGATGACGGGTGTGAGCCACCGCGCCCGGCCGTGGGGAGGGGAAGGGGCGTTCTTTGGAGGCCCAGGAAGCCGCTGGGTGGGGGGGGGAGCAGCGGGCCCCAGGACGCTGGCAGCCCCCTCCCCCTCGCCCCGTCCCCCACCGGCGTGCTGGCTCAGACCCATCCCCGCGCGCCAGGGACGCGGGAAATATTTTCTCTCCGGCTGACACTTCTGGCAAAATACGATGCCTCCAGCTTTTCGCCGTGCAAAAAACATGTCTATCAAAGCTGTCCCCGCGGCGCCTGCAGAGAGGAGGTTGCTGGATTTGGTCCGGGAGCGGAGGGGCGGCTCCAGGGAGGAGGCCATGGCTGCCACGTCCCCCACCCGCCGACTGGGGGAGACAGAAAGCCCGGCGACACTTAGCGCCGCCAGGCTTCAGAGGAGGCGCAGAGCCCGGAGAGAGGAAGACGCTCCCCCGAGGTTGCAGGGCAGAGCGGACGCGTGAGCCCGGACCCTGCGCGAACCCCCCAGGGATGCCTTGAAAAGCATCGGACACAAGCCGGGCTCGGTGGCTCAGCCTGTCATCCCGCGCCTTGGGGAGGCTGAGGTGAGTGGATGGCCTGAGCCCGCGGGTTCGAGACCCGCCTGGGCAACCAGACCTCATCTCTACAATAAATAAAAAAAAAATCAGCCGGGCGTGGTAGCGCGCGCCTGTAATTCCGGCTACCGGGAAGGCGGAGGCGGAAGGATCGCCGGAGCCCGGCGGGTCGAGGCTGCGGTGGCCGGGAGCGGCCACTGCCCTCCAGTCTGGGCGACAGAGTGAGACTCCAACTCAAAAAACAAAGGAACACGAGTCTGACGGCCTTGGGTTCAAATCCCACCCCTGCCACGTCCTTGCTGTGCAACCCTAAGCAGGTTGCTCACCCTCCCTGTGCTACACATTTCCTGTTGGCAGAAGGGACACAAAAATAACTTCCACGGGCCAGGCACCGTGGCTCACGCCTGCCATCCCAACACTTTGGGAGGCTGCGGTGGGAGGATCACGGGAGCCCAGGACTTCAGGACCCGCTTGGGCAACATTGTCCGTCGCTACAAAAAAATCTAAGTAGGAGCCAGGCGTGGTGGCGCATGCCTGTAGTCCCGGCTACTTGGGAGGCTGTGGCAGGAGGATCGCCTGAGCCCAGAGATCGAGGCCGCAGTGAGCCGGGACCGTGCCACTGCACTCCAGCCCGGCCCACAGAGCAAGACCCCGAATCTACACAAAACAAAAATAAAAAACAACTCCCACCTCCCAGTTAACAGCGTTGCTGTTCTGAACACACTTGGCACGGGGCCTGGCATGCAGTAGGTGCTCATACGTGCGCAGTATACTCACGTACATGATTGGTGACCGAGGGGGCGCCAGCCCCCTCCCTACCCATCCACCCAGGGGGAGGAGCAGGAGGAGGGGGCTGGCCCTGACCCCGGGGCGGGGGACTGACTTTTCTAGAACGCCGCCCCTTCTCCTGGCCTCCTCCCGCCCAGCCGCATAAATCCCGCTTTATGGCTGCTATTGTCGACCGACCGGGAGAACAGCCCAGCGAGGCCCCATTAATTTTTCCGGCTGGCATCTGTGTGCCGGGCGAATTTCTGGACTCCTGGAGGGAGAGGGCGGTGTGGACTGGGGACGGGCCAGGCGGAGGTCAAGGTCGCCGGCAGGCCAGGGCATCCTAGACGCCGTCCTCGGAGCACTGTGCAGGGAGTCCTCGGAGCACTGTGCAGGGAGTCCTGGGCTCTCATCTGAGGAGGGAGCTGGGCTTGCAGGCTTTAATTAGGATGAAAATGAGAGTCTGCGTGACGACAAAACCCAGACCTTAGATCCCCCCGCAGCCCCTCCACCCTCGTCGCGAGCCCCAAGAAACCAACCTCTGGGAAGAGGCCTTAAAGCCTAAACGTTCTCTAGATAAACTTTCCATGATGAGAGAAACGGTTTCTGTCCACCCTGGTCACGACGGCAGCCACCAGTGACGTGGCTGGGACTTCGGGACTGCATGTCAGATTCGACCGACTCTTTAAAAGGAATTCTTTTAAGGCCGGGTGTGGTGGCGCACACCCATCATCCCAGCACTTTGGGAGGCCGGGGTGGGAGGATCGCCGGAGCCCAGCAGGTCGAGGCTGCGGTGGCCGTGAGCGTGCCCCTGCCCTCCAGCCCGGGCCACAGAGTGAGACTCCAACTCAAATACATAAGTGAACAGCGGTGAATGCACATGACTTGAAATTCACCATCTTACCCATGTTAAGTGTCCAGGGGCGTTTCCACACTCGCGTGGCGTGCGGTCCCACCGTCACCCCCAGAACCGTCTCCTCTCCCCAAACAAGCTCTGTTCCCGTGAAACCCTCCCTCTCTGTCCCCTCCCCGCGACTGTCTGTCCCTGTGAACCTGAGGACCCCAGGGACCTCCCAGGAGTGGGGTCTCGCGTCTGGGCCTCACGGAGTGCGACGTCCTTGCGGTCCCTCCACGCCGTGGCCTGTGTCAGAGTCTCCACCCCTTCGTGGCGGCACCACCATCCACGTGTGGACAGGCCACGCCAGGTGGAGACTCCTTCCTCGAGGGACACTTGGGCTGTCCCGCCCTGTGGCTGTCGCAACTCACGCTGCTCTGACGCGGGTGCAAGGGTCTCTTTGAGATTCTGCTCCAACCCCATTTGAGTTCATTTACGTTGAAACAGCCCCACGGGGCAGGTGGCCACCCCATGGGCCACCCATCTGCAAGGATTGAAAGAACTCGGTGGCTCAGTCTGGAATCCCAGCCCTCTGGGAGGCCAAGGCGAGTGGATTGCCTGCGCCCGCGGGTTCGAGACCCGCCCGGGCAACTTGGCGAGACCTCCTCTCTACAATAAATCAAAAATGAGCCGGGCGTGGTGGCGCGCACCTGTAACTCCGGCTACTTGGAAGGCTGAGGCGGCAGGATCGCCGGAGCCCGGCAGGTCGAGGCTGCGGTGGCCGGGAGCAGCCACTGCACTCCAGTCTGGGCGACAGAGTGAGACTCCAACTTAAAAAAAAAATAGAAAGAGAACAGAACAGAATGGATTTTCTCTTTCCTCCATGTAATCAAATACCCCGTCTGGGCCCCGAAATGTCAGGCTATCCGTCCACGACCATCACCAACATCCCACACTAGAAGCCGTTGCCCAGGGCGGATGCCCAGCCCTAGGACCAGGGACATGGTGGGAGACCCAAGCCCAGGGAGCAGCCTCGTGGGCCCACGGCTTCCTCCCACCAGGGGTAGGTGGTCCAGATCCCACGGGCTTGGGGACAAGAGCCATCATGTCCTTGACCACCTCCCTCTGGCTGTTGCTGTCCAGTGCAGCCTGCAAGAACACCGGAGCAGCCTCGCCCCGTCTCATGCCACTCACCTCACAAGGGTGGTGTCCAGGGAGGCTGGGTGGCGTCCCTGGAGCTCCTTGGATGGACCGTGGGCCGTAGAAGGGCTCTGAAGGAAATTGTTTAAGTAAAGTGTATCAGTCAGCTATGGCCGCGTAACAAAGTACCCACAGAAGCAGCAGCTTAAACAACCCTCGGCTGCCTCACCGTTTCTGTGGGTCAGGGGTCTCGGCATGGCTTAGCTGGGGCCCCCACTTTAGGGCTTCTCATGGGTTGCAACCCATTGTCCCGGGAGGAAGACTGAGGCTCAGAGAGGAGGAGTCACTTTCTCCAGGTCACGTGGCAAAATGGAAGCTTGAGATCCTAGCCCACTCCCAGCTGCTAGCTCAGAGGTCCTTTTCATGACTTCTGGATTCAACACAACTAAATAATAACGGCAGTAATCGTATTTGCTGAGCGTTTTCTCTATACTAAGTGATATTGGGGCCAGCCAGGATAAATACAGCCCAACTCCTGCTTTTAATTCTTTCGGCTCTATTTTTTTTTTTTTTGAGTCGGAGTCTCACTCTGTCGCCCAGACCGGAGTGCAGTGGCCGCTCCCGGCCACCGCAGCCTCGACTTGCTGGGCTCCGGCGATCCTTCCGCCTCAGCCTTCCGAGTAGCCGGAATTACAGGCACGCGCTTCCACGCCCAGCTGATTTTTTTTGATTTATTGTAGAGATGAGGTCTCGCTGCCCAGGCGGGTCTCGAACCTGCGGGCTCTGGCGATCCACTCACCTCAGCCTCCCGAAGGCGCGGGATGACAGGCTGAGCCACCCAGCCCGGCCCAACTCCTGC
Organism: Cephalopachus bancanus; assembly: GCA_027257055.1. NCBI lineage: Eukaryota > Metazoa > Chordata > Mammalia > Primates > Tarsiidae > Cephalopachus > Cephalopachus bancanus. The sequence continues at coordinate 195,850 of JAPVLO010000582.1, read as the reverse complement.
TTTTTATGTTTGTTTTTTTACACTCTTAATAGTTGGAGGGAAAAATCAAAGAATAATACTTTGGCGCTGGGGGTGGTGGCTCACGCCCGTAATCCCAGCACTTTGGAAAGCCAAGGCAGGAGAATCACTGGAGTCTAGGAGCTCAAGCCCAGACTGGGCAACATAGCCAGACCTCGCCGGTACAACAAATGGAAAAATTAGCCGAGCATGGTGGTGCCTGTAGTCTCAGCTACTCGGGAGGCTGAGGTGGGAGGATCGCTTGAGACCAGGAATTGGAGGCTGTGGAGAGCTATGATCGTGCCACTGCACTCCAGCCTGGGTGATAGAGAGAAACATCATCTCTAAAAATAACAAAAATAAAAATAAAATAAATAACATTTCAGAACACATGAAACTGAAATTCTGATGTCAGAAGGTATGAACAAAGTTTTCTTTTGTGAGATGGAGTCACTCCATTGCCCAGGCTGGAGGGCAGGGGCACGCTCCCGGCCACCGCAGCCTCGACCCGCTGGGCTCCGGCGATCCTTCCGCCTCAGCCTTCCGAGTAGCCGGAACTACAGGTGCGCGCCACCACGCCTGGCTAATTTTTTATTTCCTGTAGAGACCCGGGCTTGCCAAGTCGCTGGCTGGTCTTGAACCCGCGGGCTCAGGCAGTCCACTCGCCTCGGCCTCCCAAAGTGCTGGGACGACAGACCGAGCCACCGAGCCTGGCCTGAATAAAGCTTTATTGGCACCCACTGTGGCAACTTTTACAAGGCATTTGGCCAGCCAAGCTGGAAACTCAGGCTCTTTGGTTCTTTTCCGAAAACGCCTGCTGGGCCCTGCTGTTCACACCTCAACTCCTGGCAATGTCTCCGTGAGTCAGACGCCGCCGGCTTCCTCAGTTTATACAGATGGGGAAACTGAGGCCCACGGGGTGAAGTGGCCCAGCCAAGGACCCAGTGGGTACGGGGTCAAGCAGGGAGTTCGACACAGGGCTGCTAGACTCCCTGTCTGTGCAGTGCTGCCATGTCTGCCTTGGGCAGTCCAGGCTGGGGGTGTCAGAGTCCGGCTACTTCCCTCCCCCGAGCCTGGGGACCCCCAGAGCGCCGGGCCCTGGCAGCCCAGTCCAAGCAGGGCCCCAGCATCCTCGGATGGGGGCGGCGTGGTCGGCCTCCCAGAATCCACCCCGTTCCCGCCCGGCAGACTCGGGTCCGGCAGATGCGCTCAGGATCAGGGTTCGACCCCAGGGAACCGAGATTCACAGTGTGTCATCGGACTGGAGGGGCTTTGAGTGCCAACGCTGGAGGGGGGATCTCGCGACCAGGCGAGGACGCGGCTCGCTGTGACTGCCAGGCTGCGGGAGCCGGGAGAGAGGTTGCAATCTGCTCATTATTCGCGTCCGTCATTTGCTGTTTCTGGGTCGCCCGTTATCTGAGAGATTTGACACCTGAAAAGGAAGTGTCAAAATGCAGGCTGTCCCTGCTGGGCTCAGACCTGCAGCCATCTTGCCAGAGCCGCTATGGGAGCCTGAAGACAGAGCAGCTATATCCGTACAGTGTCTGCATGGTCACTAATAACGCTCCTGACAAGTACTTCTCTTCTTTCTTTTTTTTTGAGTTGGAGTCTCACTCTTGTCACCCAGGCTGGAGTGCGGTGGCACGCTCACGGCCACCACAGCCTCGACCTGCTGGGCTCCGGTGATCCTTCCGCCTCAGCCTCCCGAGTAGCTGGGACTACAGGCACGCACCACCCTGCCCAGCTAACTTTTAAAAAATTTATTATTGTAGAAACGGGGTCTCGCTATGTTGTCCAGGCTGGTCTGGAACACCCCCCCCGGCCCCGGCTCAGCCTCCCACAGTACTCAGACGACAGGCACACACCACCACACTCAGCTCGTTATTTGATTTTTTGTCAAGAAGAGGTCTCGCTATGTTGCCCGGCTGGTCTCAAGTTCCTGGGCTCAAGCGACCCTCCCTCCTGGACCTCCCAGTGTGCCAGGAGACAGGCCTGAGCCACCGCGCCCGGCCCTGTGGGCACATTTTATTTTGCACTTCCTGGCACCCGTGATCAGGTGAGGCTGTGTGACAAGTGGCCAGTGGGTGGTGATCTGTGTCACTTGCAGGCCAGAGCGTTTACGGCCAGGAGAACCCCAGAACTCCATTTCCGTCTGCCAAAGAGACCAAGAACATCCCAGGCGGAGGCCATCCACCAGCCGGGGTCCTGGGGTGAAGTGACACAAAAGACCACGGTGCACACACAGCACGAGGAAGACAAACTTTTGGGCCAGGCATGGTGGCTCACGTCTGCAGTCCCAGCACTTTGGGAGGCCGAGGTGGGAGGATCACCGAGCCTAGGCGTTCCAGATCAGCCTGGACAACATAGTAAGACCCCACTTCTAAAAATAAAAATAGATCTGGCGTGGTGGCTCACACCTGTCATCCCAGCACTTTGGGAGGCCGAGGTGGGAGGATTGCTTGAGCCCAGGAAGTTGAGGCTGCAGTGAGCTGTGATCTTGCCACCACACTCCGGCCCGGGCGACAGAGTGAGACCCCCTGGCTCAAAATAAATACATAAAAACACACTGTGCATCTCAGAGTGAAGGAAGTGTGGGGTGCTTAATGTCTCGCGACGGTGCCCCCTTGCCAGACCCCAGAAGGGGAACTTGGATGGTCCTGGGGGACGCTGTGTCCCCAGAAACACCCACAGCAAGGCTGGGTAGACAGCAGGCGCTCCATAAATGTTGGTCGAATGAGCGAATGAGCCAATGCCAAGACATTTTCTTTCTTTCTTTTTTTTTTTTTTGAGTCGGAGTCTCACTCTGTCGCCCAGGCTGGAGGGCAGCGGCCACTCCCGGCCCCCGCAGCCTCGACCCGCTGGGCTCCGGCGATCCTCCCGCCTCAGCCTTCCGAGTAGCCGGAATTACAGGCGCGCGCTGCCACGCCCGGCTGATTTTTTGATTTATTGTAGAGATGAGGTCTCGCTGCCCAGGCGGGTCTCGAACCCGCGGGCTAAGACCATCCACTCGCCTCAGCCTCCCAAAGGCGCGGGATGACAGGCTGAGCCACCGAGCCCGGCTTCCAAGACGTTTTTCTTGTTTCTTGCTCCCCGAACAGGCTCCATCATCGTTTGCCTTTTACAGAAGGAGAAACCACGTCCCAAACGCCACAGGGAGTTGACCAAAGCCCCAAGGAAGTCGGCCTCCTCGTCCCGCGGCTGGTTCTGGCCCGGGGTTCCAGGTCGGGGGGGCCGCGCTCCCCCGTCGGGGGAAAATCCCATCGCACCCGCCCCCGGCAGCCCATCGAGATGACAGCCAAGCCCTTGACTCGGGGTAATTAAGAGCGTTTGGGGACGTCATGCTTGATTAAAAGCAGCTCATCCGTTCAGAATGAAAATGCGGGAGGCAGATTGCTTTCGTGGCTATTTTAAGCCCACGTACTGTCCCCGCACACAAGCCCGTCACCCGCTGTCGCGCCCCGGCCGAGGGCACGGCCCCCGACGGCTGCTGACCGTGGCCCCGTGGCCCCGGGAGACCCTGTCCGGGCGTCAGACCCGGCGGGACCCCGGCCGGCCCCCGCGTTCCCCCCCAAGCCTGCTCCCATCACGGGGACACCCTGATGTCTGTCTGGTCCCCAAGCCCGAGTCGGAGGCCGGCCTGACCTCCTCCGGCCCCGCCCCTCCCCAGACTCCGTGCAAAGTGCTCCGCCCACTCCCTGCATCCCAGACGTCGCCTGTCCTCCTCGGAGCCTCCTTTTAATTTAATTTTTAGAGCCAGGGTCTGACGCGGTGGCCCAGGCTGGAGGGCAGGGGTGCAGCCTCGAACTCCTGGACTCAGGCCACCCTCCCACCTCAGCCGCCGGCGTGAGTCCAGGCCCGCGCCACCACGTCCAGCTGATTTTTTTTTCTGTTTTTTGGCGAGACGAGGTCTCGCTGTGTGGCCCAGGCTGGTCTCAAATGCCTGGCCTCCAGCGATCCTCCGGCCTCGGCCTCCCAACCTGCTGGGGTGACAGGTGTGAGCCACCGCGCCCGGCCTCCAGAGGCTCTTTCTAACCCCTGCTTGGCCTCCCAGCCCTCTGACTTCCCCCCTCCTTATCCTTCCAGACTCAGCTTAGTGGTCGCCTCCTGCGGCCTCTCCCGGCTGCCTGGGTTCCCCGGCGACACCTCCCATCGCCCGTGTCGTGTGGACAGGGCCGGGTCTGCAGTGGTCACCGACGTGTCCCCAGAGTCCAGCTCGGGCTCGGGCACCAAGGAAGGGGAGGTAAATGCATGAGTGAATGAATGAATGAATTGGGGTGAGAGAGCCAGGGAGCTCCCAGTCCCCAGCTAGGAGGCCCTCCAATGGCCCCGTCTCTGGCTGGCCGCTCCATCCAACTCCCCTCCCCAAATACCAAGACTCCAGCGTGTCCACTGCCACCCCGGGGACAAGCCAACCCCTACAGGAGTTGGTGACTGGGCAGGGCAAGAAGACCTGGGAGGCCAAGGGGGAGGATTCCGCGGCCCCGAGAACCTCCGTGGAAGTTCCTCCTGTAGTCTAACTTTGGACCGGGGGCGCATGCATCCTCACCGGGGGCGATCCCGCCCCTTCCGGGACACTCAGCCATGTCTGGGGACATCTGTGGTTGTCGCAACTCAAATCGGGTCGGGGGAGCTCAAGGATCAAGCGGGTGGAGCTCAAGACAACCTCCCTTTCTAGAATGATCCAGCCGCACAAGGCCCCGGAGCCCAGGGGGAGAGATTCCAGCACCCCGGGCCAGCACCGAGGGCTGCGCGCTGTCCTGGGCTTCCTGGGGGCTTCTTCCCCCTGACCCCACATCCCCAGGGCCGCCCCGTGTGTCAGTCGCACCCGGGCCGGGACTCGGCTCTCCGTCGAATCCCCCGCGGGGTCCTGGGAGCCCTGACCCGGGCCTGGCGCATAGTAGGTGCTCAGGAAACATGGAGCGGGTCCGCCCCATGCCGGGGGCTTCCATGTGGGGGTCTGGGGTTCCCCCCAGGCCCCTCGAGTCCTCCCCACCCCCCTGGATGCTGGGCCCCGGATCTGACACCGGCTAACCCACGCCAGGAGGTCGCCCAAGAGACCCCCAGAAGGGCCACCGCCAGCCACAAGTAAAGCCACGTCCCCTCCCTTTCCTGGAAAGGGGCCTCAACCCGGCCCCCACCAAAATGGCGCCTGAAACGGTGCCTTCCGGGTTCTTCCTCCGCACCCTTTCCCGCGCCCGCGAAAAATCCACCAACCTAAGTGAAGCTCTGCCAGCCGACCTATCAACGACCGACAGGTCGCCCTAAGCCCCTATAAAGGCCGCCGCGCCCTTGTCTCGGGGCTACCGCCTGGCCCTCAGGTCCTGTGGCCTTCCGAGCTCGACTCATTAAATCACTTGGCCCTAGCCGGGCTCAGCGGCTCAGCCTGTCATCCCGCGCCTTTGGGAGGCTGAGGCGAGTGGATTGCCTGAGCCCGCGGGTTCGAGACCCACCTGGGCAGCGAGACCTCATCACTACAATAAATGAAAAAATCAGCCGGGTGTGGTAGCACACGCCTGTAGTTCCAGCTACTTGGAAGGCTGAGGCTGAAGGATCGCCGGAGCCCAGCAGGTCGAGGCTGCGGTGGCCGGGAGCGGCCACTGCACTCCAGTCTGGGCGACAGAGTGAGACTCCAGCTCAAAAAAAAAAAAAAAAAAAAAGCAACCCACCTGCTTCGGTTCAAATCCCTGCCACCCCCATGCTGTGTGCCCTTTGGCAAGTCACCTAACCTCTCTGGGCCCCTCTTCCACGCCTGCAAAACCGGGATCGTAATAGTCCAGACGTCACAAACCCCTGGACAAGGATCAAACACATCAACGCCCGAAAAGCCCAGCGTTTGGTGCACAAAGAGAGGGTGGAGCAGCAAAATCTGCTCTCAGAGGGCTCTGCCATCCCACCCGGGCTTTCATGTCTCTGCTATCGTCAGGAAATGAAAGCCCCAACGGTGGGGTGGGGGGTGGGCAGAATTAATCACGGCGCTCGTGGGAGGCGCCTTGGTGGCGGCAAACTATTTAATAAGGGGGGGAAGTGACAGCTTCCCGGGGGAGGCAAGTTTTCATTGGGATTCTGTTCCTTATGCTGTTGAAGAGAAGAGGGCCGGGAATGGTGAAATCCCGGAGTCGGCGGGCCCCGGTCCCGGGTTCGAACAGGACGGGAGAGCGCCAAAGAAGCGGCGGCTCGCGCCTGTCATCCCAGCCCTTTGGAAGGCCAAGAAGAGAGGAAGGCCGGGGCCCAGGAGTTCGAAAGCAGACGGGGCAGCACAGCGAGACTCCGGCTCTACACAAAATATGAAGGTGAGCCGGATGGGATGGCGTGCGCCTGTAGTCCCCGTTCCTCGGGAGGCTGAGGCGGGAGGATCGCCTGAGCCCAGGAGGTCGAGGCTGTGCCGCTGCACTCCAGCCTGGGCCACAGAGCCAGATCCCAACCCCCGAAAAAGAAAGAAATGGCGTCTGGTCGGGCAGAAGGCGTCTCTCTCCGAGGGGACTTCCAGCCTTCCGGTCTCCCTTCGGGTCTGCCTTGGACCCTGTCGGGACTCAGGAACACGGATTTCCCAGAACCGGGTCCACGGGAGGCAGGAAGCCAGACTCCACACTGCCATTTGGCTATTTCTGCCTTCGGTGACTATTCTGTTTGCTTTGTTTTTCAAGTGGGGTCTCACTCTGTCGCCCAGGCTGAAGTGCGTGGCACAATCACAACTCACTGCAGCCTCCAATTCCTGGGTTCAAGGGATCCTCCCACCTCAGCCTCCCAAGTAGCTGGGACTACAGGCACGTGCCACCATGCCCGCCTTATTGTTTTATATATATATATATATATATTTTTTTTTTTTTTTTGAGTTGGAGTCTCACTCTGTCACCCAGACTGGAGTGCCGTGGCCGCTCCCGGCCACCGCAGCCTCGACCTGCCGGGCTCCGGCGATCCTTCCGCCTCAGCCTTGCAAGTAGCCGGAATTACAGGCGTGCGCTACCACGCCCGGCTGATTTTTTTGATTTAGAGAAGAGGTCTCGCCAAGTTGCCCGGGCAGGTCTCAAACCCGCGGGCTCAGGCGATCCACTCTCCTCGGCCTCCCAAAGTGCTGGGATGACGGGGGTGAGCCACCGTGAGTCCGAAGCAGGCAGAGCTCCCACCCTGGACTGGCCGCCATCAAGTCCTGACCCTGGCCAGATCCTGACCACGAACTGAAGGCCTCTGGGGCACAGCGTGGAGTCTCTGACCCTGGGTTGAGCCTCCCGCCCCAAGAAAGCCCAGACTCCCAGCTCTCTGGGACTCAGTGGACGCCTCTCTCCCCAGAGGAGCCAGGAGCCCGCCCAGGCCTGCCCCCCTGAAATCCTACAGTCCCCCCTGAAACCCACTCCAGGGACAGGCTGCACCGCCCGCGACAGCTCGACCAGCGCGGAGCTGTCCCGTGGCCGGTGGCGTGACAGTCAGCGACTGCAGCGGGTGGGCCTGGAATGCACTTATCTCCTGCACAGTGGGGGCCGCATTAGCCGCTCAAAACCCATTCCGGGAAATTGGAGCAGGGGCCTCGGTGACAATCACGGGTCATTCTTGTCTCCTGTTCCCAGGCTCTCCCGCAGTGATGACAGCCCAGCAGCGGGTCTGGGGGGGGACGCAGGGAGATTGGGGGGTCCTCGCCGGCCGGCTCAGGCCGAGGCCTTCTCCGAGTCAGCCGGGGAGACAAAAGGCCCTTCCTGAGGGCTTTGAAGAGACCACGTAGTTTATAATCCCAGCACTTTGGGAGGCCAAGGCAGGAAGGTTGCCTGAGCCCGGGAGTTTGAGACCAGCCTGGGTAACATCAAGAGACCCCATCTCTACCAAGAAATCAAAAAATTAGCCGGGCGTGGTGGTGCACACCTGTCGTCCTTCCTACTCGGGAGGCTGAGGCGGGAGGATCGCCTGAGCCCAGGAGGTCGAGGCTGCAGTAAGCCGTGATTGTGCCACTGCACTCCAGCCTGGGTGACAGGGTGAGACTCCAACTAAAAAAAAAAAAAAAGACACCACTTCTGCAGTCTGGTGCATGCCATGGCTCCCAGCTGAGGAAGCCTTTCTGATGGCTTAAGCTGGTCAACAACAGCGAATCACAGCAGCACCAGGGAGATGCCCAGTTCACCAGCTTTGTCATTCTCCTGCCAGGTCTGTAAATTTTCGAAATATCTTCCAGCCCCAGTGGTTCAAGAGGCAAAGCGTGGCCAGGTTTGCATGTAATTTGGAAGTGGGGTGGACTTCAGAATGATACAATCCAGCATTTTTCAAATGGTCATCAAGAATCAAGGTTGTGGCTAGGCACAGTGGCTCATGGCTGTAATCCTACCATTTTGGGAGGCCGAGGCAGGAGGATTGCTTGAGGCCAGGAGTTCAAGGCATAGTGAGACACCGTGCCTATTTTTTAAAAAAGAAATGTTTTAGGCCGGACACAGCGGCGCATGCTTATAATCCTAGCACTTTGGGAGGCTGAGGTAAAAGGATCACTTGAGCCCAGAAGTTCGAGACCGGCCTGGGCAACATAGCGAGATCTCATCGCTACAAAAAATTAGGGGCCGGGCACAGTGGCTCAAGCCTGCAATCCCAGCATTTCAGGAGGCCGAGGTGAGGGAATTGCCTGAGCCCACAGGTTTAAGAACAGCCTGGGCAACTTGGAGAGACCTCATCTCTACAACAAATCAAAAAATTAGCCAGGCTTGGTAGTGTGTGCCTGTAGTTCCGGCTAGTTGGAAGGTTGAGGTGGAAAGACCGCCTAGAACCAGCAGGTCAACAATGTGGTGGCCATGAGTGTGCTACTGCACTCCAGCTTGGGTGATGGAGTGAGATACCGACTCCAAAAAAAAAAAAAAAATAGCCAGGTGTGGTGGCACATGCCTGTAGTCCCAGCTTCTCGGGAGGCTGAGGAGGAAGGATTACTTGAGACCCAGAGTTAGAGACTTCTGTGAGCCATGATCAAGCCACTGCACCCCAGCCTGGGCAACAGAGCAACGCCCTGTCTCAAGGAAAAAAAATAATTGAAAATAAAGGCTTCAGGTAGGGCTCGGTGGCTCAGCCCGGAATTGTCACACTTTGGGAGGCCAAGGTGAGTGGATTGCCTGAGCCTGCGGGTTCGAGACCCACCTGGGCAACTTGGCAAAACCTCATCTCTACAATAAATCAAAAATTAGCCGGGCGTGGTAGCGTGCGCCTGTAGTTCCAGCTACTTGGAAGGCTGAGGCGGAAGGATCGCTGGAGCCCAGCAGGTCGAGGCTGCAGTGGCCGGGAGCGGCCACTGCACTCCAGCCTGGGTGCCAGAGTGAGACTCCAACTCAAAAAAAAACAAACAAACAAAAAAACAAAAAGAAAAAAAAAGGCTTCCCTGGAGGTGAATTCTCCAGGCTGCGTTACAATATTCCACCAACTGGGTGGTGAGAACAACAAGAATGTATTGTCTTCACATTCCGAGGCCAGAAGGCCAAGATCCAGGTGCTGGCAGGGCCATGCTCCCTCTGAAGGCACTAGGGAAAGGTCTATGCAGGCCTCTCTTGGCTGCCAATAGCTCCCTGGCTTGAGGCAACACAATTCCACCTCAGCACAGCATCCTCCCTGTGATGCCTAGAATGTGTGTCTTCAGCCTCTTCCTTTCTGCTACTACATAGAATTCCCCCAGCTCGTCTTCCCCCTTTTCTCCGAAGTCCAGGAAATCAAAGTAGTTATTTATTTTTTTAATTTGGGATCTTATGCATCACCCAGGAGTGCAGTGGCACGATTGTGGCTTACCACAGCCTCCAAATCCTGGGCTCAAGCTATCCTTCCACCTCAGCCTCCCACATAGCTGGAACTCCAGGAATGCACCACCATGCCTAAGCTTTTAAATTTTTTGTACAGACAGGGTCTCACTATGTTGCCCAGGCTGGTCTCAAACACCTGGACTCAGGCAAGACTCCCATCTCAGCCTCCCAATGTGCTGGGATTACAGGCATGAGCCACCACACCTGGCCTAGTTTTTATTATCTAAGGAAACTCTAGAGTTCACCTTTTCCTCTGTCTAATAGAGCAAGGTTGCAATGCCACCTGTCACCAGTAGAGGCCACTATCACGCACCTTTCTTTCCGCTAACCACACAACCCGGTCTTGGTTTGCGGTAGAGTAGGCTTGAAATTGTGTGATTGCAGAGACTCACATGGTCACAGGCTTAATGGGGCAGGCCCGTAACTGTTGACTGTAAACCAGCGAGGCAGGTGACATTGGCTCCATTTTATAAATGGGAAGACTGGGAAGCTAAGGGGTGCACAGCCACGTGGAAATCAATACGCCGAAATTAAAAAAATACTTTTGTAGAGATGGCTTCTTGCTATGTTTCCCTAGGCTGATCTCAAATTCCTGGATTCAAGCAACCCTCCCACCTCAGCCTCCCAAAGTGCTGGCATTATAGGCGTGAGCCACTGTGCCTGGCCTAAAACATTTGGGTTTTGCTTTGTTTTGTTCTTGTTTTTAAGAGATGGGGTCTTACTATGTTGCCTAGGCTGGTCTCAAACTCCCGGGCTCAAGCCATGCTCCTGCCTCCAGTTCCCAAAGCACTGGGATGACAGGCGTGAGCCACCATGCCGGCTCTAAAGCAGAGTTTCTTATTCTCAGCCTCGTGGAGATCAGGGCCGGGTGGTTCCCTGGGGTGGACTGTGCTGGACACTGCAGGTCACTGAGTGGCCGCCCTGGCCTTCACCCTCCCATGCCAGGAGACCCCCCCCAGTCGGGACACCCGCAGACATCCCAGACATGGCCAGATGTCCCCAGGGAAGCAAGACCGTCCCGGTGGAGTCCACTGCTCTGACAAAATGGCATCTTTTTTTTTTTTTTGAGTTGGAGTCTCACTCCGTCGCCCAGACTGGAGTGCAGCCTCGACCTGCTGGGCTCCGGCGATCATTCCGCCTCAGCCTTCCAAGTAGCTGCAACTACAGGCGTGCTACCACGCCCGGCTAATTTTTGATTTATTGTAGAGATGAGGTCTCGCCAAGTTGCCCAGGCGGGTCTCGAACCTTCGGGATCAGGCAATCCACTCACCTCAGCCCCCCAAGGCCCGGGATTACAGGCTGAGCCACCGAGCCTGGCTCAAAATGACATCTTGCCAACCTTCTTGCCTCCCTGACTTCAGTGGGTGGATCCCATCAAACCCAGGACTCCGGGCTGGCCTGATGCGGCCTGGGAAGCCTTGCCCGTCCAGGCCAGTCCCAGCCAGATCCTGGGAAATTAGATTAACTCCAGGCGCTGGCCAAGAGACCCCTCAGGCCCCCTGAAGGACGAAGGACGGTGTATTGATTTCCGTGTTGCGAAAAAATGAAATGATATCCCCTTTGGTTATTTAAAACGCTGCTCAAGCAATTCTGTAATGGAAGGGCCCGGCCCGGCTCCAGGAAGTCCCTGCCAGCTGCTGCATCCCTGGTTCGGGAGGACCCTGTCGTCCTGGGTAATTGATGAGCCCCGAGGAACCGCTGTCTTGCCTGCGTGTGGCATGCTGGCTTTGATTTATCAAAGACATAACAATTACGAAAATAGCTGATTTATAATCAACTCGCTGGGCCCTAATTGATTTCCGGGTGAAATTTAGAAGGGGGATATTGACACCTTGGGGACAGCCGTGATGGGTGGCCTGGGGAGGGGAGGGGAGACAGAAGCCTGCTTTGGCCAATCTTTTCTCCATCTTTTTTTTTCTTTCTTTCTTTTTTTTTTCGAGTGGGGTCTTGCTGTGTTGTCCAGGCTGGAGTGCAGTGGCACAATCACAGCTCACTGCAGCCTCGACCTCCTGGGCTCAGGCGATCCTTCCACCTCGGTCCCCTGAGTAGCTGGGACTACAGGCACAGGCCACCATGCTGGCTGATTTTTTGTTTTGTTTTTTTGTTTGTTTGTTTTCTGTCTTGAGCTCTGAGCCTCAAGCGATCCTCCCTCCTCGGCCTCCCAAAGCGCTGGGATGGCAAGCGTGAGCCACCGGGCCTGGCCAGTCTTTGTGGCCTCATGAGGTGCTGGGCCAGCTGGGCCGGAGAAGGTCAGCCACAGTGGTGGCTGTCACTTTCCGGCAACCGAGGCAGCCCTGGGTCCCAAGCAGAGGGGCGGGTGCCATGCTACTCCCAGGTCTCCCAGCACACTCTGTAGGGGGCGTCAGCCAGTGCCCACAGCGGCCAGGATGGCCTGGTACCATTAATGCAGTTGGGCTGGCCTCACAATATCCGGGGCCTTCTGTTCCCCTAGAGCTCCCTGCTAGGGTTGCCAGATGTGACCAACCAAGATTCAAGGCTCCTAATCAGAGCTGAGCTCCAAAGAGACAATGAATGATGCTTATTGTTTCTTTTCTTTTCTTTCTTTTTTTTTTGGCCAGGCGCAGTGGCTCATGCCTATAATCCCAGAGCTTGGGAGGCTGAGAAGGGAGGATTGCTTGAGGCCAGGAGGTCAAGACCAGCTTGGGCAACGTAGTAAGACTCCTGACGCTACAAAAAATAATAATAATAAATGACATACAATATAATAAGATGCATACGTGTGTCTTTTTTTTTTTTGAGTCGGAGGCTCACTCTGTCGCCCAGACTGGAGTGCAGCGACCGCTCCCGGCCACCGCGGCCTCGACCTGCTGGGCTCCGGCGATCCTTCCGCCTCCGCCTTCCAAGTAGCTGGAACGACAGGTGCACGCTACCACGCCTGGCTCATTTTGATTTATTGTAGAGATGAGGTCTCGCCAAGTTGCCCAGAAGGGTCTCGAACCCGCGGGCTCAGGCCATCCACTCACCTCAGCCTCCCAAAGGCGCGGGATGACAGGCTGAGCCACCGAGCCTGGCTCGCATGAGTCTTTTTAAAGTGAATGTACATGTATTTTTTTAAAGGAATGTTTAATGTCAGTACAGCCCATGCAATATTCAGGATATACTTATACTAAAAAAATTAAAAGCCGGGCTCGGTGGCTCAGCCTGTAATCCCGTGCCTTTGGGAGGCTGAGGTGAGTGGATGGCCTGAGCCCGCGGGTTCGAGACCCGCCTGGGCAACTTGGCAAGACCTCATCTCTACAATAAATCGAAAAATCAGCCGGGCGTGGTAGCGCGCGCCTGTAGTTCCGGCTACTGGGAAGGCTGAGGCGGAAGGATCGCCGGAACCCGGCAGGTCGAGGCTGCGGTGGCCGGGAGCAGCCACTGCACTCCAGCCTGGGCGACGGAGTGAGACTCCAACTCAAAATAAAATAAAATAAAGCTTTAAAAGACACCAGAGGCCCCTGCGGCACAGAGAGATGGAAGGGCACGCCCAAGGTCACTCTGCGGAAGGCCGAGCTGGACTGGAGCCCAAGCTGCCCTGGGGACAGGCCGCCATCCTCCCCGCCTGCCGGGAGAAGCCCGGGCTTTGCCCATCGGCGGAGGCCACGCGTGGAGACCCTGCCCGGGGGACCTGGCGGCACTGGGCTCGGCAGACTCCCTTCCAGGCAGAGGCCGGGCCAAGTGCTGAGTCCGCAGTGCGACGCGTCCCTGCCAAACGCCAGCCGCGTGGCCCGAGGCCCAGGGCTCTGCGGCTGATCCATCTCGCCCGTCCTCACTCTGCTGTCCTGTCACCTCCAACTCCTGCTCCAGCCTCTGTGCAGGCTCACACGTGACACCCAGACCCTCCTGAAAATCGCGGGGGACGTCGTGGGAGGAGGCCCAGGCGGGGAAAGACGGCCAGGCCCAGCGTGGGAACACTCAGGCCTGTGACCCCACAGCTTTGGGAGGCCGAGGCGGGAGGCTCGCTCGAGGCCAGGAGTTGGAGACCTGCTGGGGCAACCTAGCCAGACCCCATCTCTACAAAACGTGGTAGCGAGAAGAAGAGGCCGGGCGTGGTGGCTTGTGCCTGTCATCCCAGCGTTTCGGGAGGCCAAGGCGGGAGGATCCCTTGAGCCCCGGAGTTCGAGTCTGCAGTGAGCTGTGGTCGTGTCACGGCACTCCAGCCTGGGCAAAGAGTGAGACCCTGTCTCTAAGAAGATCTTTTTTTTTTTTTTTAGCCAGGTTGGTGGCTCTGCCTGTAGTCCCGCGCCTTTGGGAGGCTGAGGCGAGTGGATTGCCTGAGCCCGAGGGTTCGAGACCCGCCTGGGCAGCGAGACCTCATCTCTACAACAAATCAAAAAATCAGCCGGGCGTGGTAGCGCGCGCCTGTAGTTCCGGCTACTCGGAAGGCGGAGGCGGAAGGATCGCCGGAGCCCGGCAGGTCGAGGCTGCGGTGGCCGGGAGCAGCCACTGCACTCCAGTCTGGGCGACTGTGAGACCCCAACTCAAAAAAATATATATATATTTTTTGTGTCCATCCACTGGGCTCCAGCAATCCTTCCGCCTCAACTTTCCAAGTAGCTGGAACTATAGGCGCGTGCTACCATGCCCGGCTAATTTTTGTTTGTCGTAGAGACGCCGCCTCGCCAAGTTGCCCGAGCTGGTCTTGAACCCGCGAGCTGGGGCAATCCACTCACCTCGGCCTCCCAAAGTGCTGGGATGACAGGCTGAGCCACCGAACCTGGACAAGAAAATCTTTGAGAGAGACATGAGCCGCCGAAAGACCTTGAATGCCAGGCAGAAGAGTTGGGCCTTGGCGACAGGTGACGGAGAGCCATGGAGAGTTCTTCAGCGGGAAGCAGAGAGCATCCACTCACCAGGTCGGTCTAATCACCCAACCTCAAGCACGACATGTGTGGCCGGCGTTTTGCAGAGACATGTCACACTGCACAGAGAGGTTCACTAACTTGCCCAGGGCCACACAGCAAATAACTTCTGGGGGTGGGGTTTGAACCCAGGCTGTCTGGTACCAGGTTGTTGTTGTTATTATTATTGTTATTATTATTATTATTTTAGAGACAAGGTCTCCCTCTGTCGCCCAGGCCGGAGTGGCACCATCAGCTCACCACAGTCTCAACCTCCTGGGCTCAGGCGATCCTTCAGCCTCAGCCTCCCGAATAGCTGGGATCACGGGCACGCACCACAACACCTGGCTAACTAAAAAAAAATATTTTTTGCAGAATGAGGTCTTACTATGTTGCCCAGGCTGGTCTTGAACTCTTGGGCTTAGGCGACCCTCCCACCTCGGCCTCCCAAAGTGCTGGGATGACAGGCACAAGCCACCACCCCCAGCCCCCAAGTTCACATGCTCAAATCCCAGCACCCCAGAATGTGCCTATATTTGATGACAGACTCTTTAAAGAGGGGTGAGATTTAAACGCAGTCACGAGGAAGGGTGCTAATCCAATCGGACTGATGTCCTGATAAGAAGAGGTGATTAGGGCACCGTCACCCAGAGAGGGAGACAACGTGAAGACAGGGACGACGGCCATTTACAAGCCAAGGACACAGGCCTCGGGAGAAATCAGCCCTGCCAACACCCTGTCTACACCCCTAGCCTCCAGAGCTGTGAGACCATCCATTTCTGCCGTTGAAGCCGCCTAGCCTGTGGTATCTTCTTATGACAGCCCTGGAAAAGTCACGCGGTGCCCATGAGACGACCTTCACCAGCTCTGGACTCCAATAGTCAGGACTCTAAAAGCCACAGAAACCAACAAACAAAAACACTTGATTCTGATGGGCTGAGGCAAAGGGGAGCTACTGGGACCAAGGAGGGGGCTTCAGGCACGGTTTGATCCAGGTGCTCCTGTTATCGCAAGCTTGTTCGAGATTCTGTCAGCTACCTTTGCGGGGAGGCTTTCCCATGGGGTGACCAGATGGCTCTTGGAGGACCCGGATTCACTCAGCTCAGTGACCCCTGAGGGAAGGAGTGCCTCTCCCCCACCCCCCAGCAGAACGATACCCACAGGTCCACGCAATGCCCAGGACTGCTCTCTGATGGAACAACCTGGGTGATGGTGTGGCCCGGAGCAAATCCCTGAGGCCAGAGGCGCAGCAACCGATTGGCCAGCCCTGGGTGTCTTCCAGGGAACTGCCCTAGAAAAAAAGACCACAAGGTGCCGATTTGGGGACCAAGCAGTTAATCTGGAAGGAAGCCTCCCAGGAAGCAGCTGGAGGGGGAAGAAGGAGAGACCAGGAAGGAAAAAAGTCGGGCGGGTGTTGGTGTGCGGGTGACACTGTGGTTTGTTGGGGCTCGGTTCCGCTGGGAAACTCTGGGAGGCCGTAGAGGACCTGCCTTGGAGGCCAGGTGCAATCCCAGCGTCCTGGGAGGCTGAGGATCGCTTGAGCCTAGGAGTTCGAGACCAGCCTGGGCAACATAGCAAGACCCTGTCTCTACACAAATTAAAAAAAAAATTAGGCGGGCGTGGTGATCCCAGTGCTTTGGGAGGCCGAGCCAGGAGGATGGCTTGAGCCCAGGAGTTTGAGGCCAGCCTGGGCAACATAGACCTCATCTCTACAAAAATTAAAAAAAAATAAGCCAGGTGTGGTAGCGGTACCTGTCGTCCCAGCTACTTGGGAGGCCGAGGGAGGAGGATGCCCTGAGCCCAGGAGACGGAGGCTGCAGTGAGTGTGATCGTGCCATTGCCTTCCGGGCTGGGCAACAGAGTGAGACGCTGACTCAAAAAAAAAAAAAAAAAAAAAAAAAAGCCGGGCTCGGTGGCTCAGCCTGTCATCCCGCGCCTTTGGGAGGCCGAGGTGAGGGGATGGCCTGAGCCCGCGGGTTCGAGACCCGCCTGGGCAGCGAGACCTCATCTCTGCAATAAATCAAAAAATCAGCCGGGCGTGGTGGCGCGCGCCTGCAGTTCCAGCTACTCGGAAGGCTGAGGCGGAAGGATCGCCGGAGCCCAGCGGGTCGAGGCCGCGGTGGCCGGGAGCGGCCACTGCACTCCAGTCCGGGCGACAGAGCGAGACTCCGACTCAAAAAAAAAAAAAGAAAAAGAGGGCTGAGTGTGGTGGCTCAAGCCTGCAATCCCAGCACTTTGGGAGGCCGAGGCGAGAGGATTGCCTGAGGCTTCGGGTTCAAGACCTGCCTGGGCAACTTGGCGAGACCCCGTCTCTACAATAAATCAAAAATCAGCCGGGCGTGGTGGCGCGCGCCTGTCGTTCCGGCCACTTGGACGGCTGAGGCGGAGGGATCGCCGGAGCCCAGCAGGTCGAGGCTGCGGTGGCCGGGAGACTCAGACTGAAATAAAAAAGTTGCAGTCAAGGCGTCAGCTGGGGCTGCTGTCTTCACGAGGTCTGTTAGGGCCGGAGGAAAGGGGTTAACGGGCTCGCGGGCCTGCAGGCCGCACCAGGAGCGTGGCACGGCCCCTGCATCCTGGGGGTCTCAGGAAGCATCACGGGTGAGAGCGGAGGGGGAGCAGGCATGTTGCATGGCGAGAACGGAAGCAAGAGTGTGCCGGCGGCACCGTGCCGGCCCTTAACCAGCCAGCTGTCACGAGGATGAACAGCCCAGGGACCCGCCCTGTGATCCAAGCACCTCCCGCCAGGCCCCACCACCCGGGATCACATTCTTTTTTTTTTCAGAGATGGGGTCTTGCTCTGTTGTCCAGGCTCAAGTGCAGTGGCACCACCATAGCTCACCGCAGCCTCGAGCTCCTGGGCTCAAGCGATCCTCTTGCCTCCGCCTCCCGAGTGGCTGGGGCGACAGGCGCGACCACACCCAGCTAATTTCTTCATTTTTTTTGTAGAGACGAGGTCTCACTATATTGCCCAGGCTGGTCTCCAACTCCTGGCCTCAAGCAGTTCTCCCACCCTGGCCTCCCACAGTGCTGGGCTTACAGGTGTGAGCCACCACCCCCGGTCTGAGACCTCATCTCTCTTAGACCTTGTCTCTTGAGGTCATTTTTGGTTTTTGTTTTGTTTTGGTTTTGGTTTCGGTTGTTGCTTTCTTGAGTCGGAGTCTCACTCCGTCGCCCAGACTGGAGGGCAGCGGCCGCTCCCGGCCACCGCCGCCTCGACCCGCCGGGCTCCGGCGATCCTTCCGCCTCAGCCTTCAAGTAGCGGGAACTACAGGCGTGCGCTGCCATGCCCGGCTAACTTTTGATTTATTGTAGAGACGAGGTCTCACCAAGTTGCCCGGGCGGGTCTCGAACCCGCGGGCTCAGGCCATCCACTCGCCTCGGCCTCCCAAAGCGCTGGGATGACAGGCTGAGCCACCGAGCCCGGCCGCCGAGGCCATTTTTGAAAAGCGGTGGGGGGGAGCAGAGGAAGTTTCCGTGGCTCTCAAGGTGACCTCCCTTTACCCAGTTTGGAGAAACTGAGGCCCAGAGAGGGTGGAGAATGGCCCCAGGACCACACAGCAAGTCAGGGGCAGGGGCAGAACCTCGGCCTCCTTTGCAGCCTCAGCCCCTGCCTCAGAGAATCCGACAGCCCGGGGACACGTCCCCAGGCAGCCGTGGGGGAGACAGGAGGGAGGTGGTGAGTCTCCTGTCTCCAGGGCCTCGGGAATTCCTCCCCAGGAAGAGGCCCCGGGTGGGGGCACCCCGCGAAGTCCCAAGATTAGGGGATGTCATGACTGTCTGCCAAGCCGCCAGTGCGGGGAGGTTCAGGCACTCAGATAATCACCCCCGATACGAGCTCTGCAGACCTCACAGGTCCCCTGGCTGCCGGGCGTGTGGCCCAGCTGTCAGCAGGCGGTCCGGGGAGCCAGAGAAGCGGAGAACCTGCCCAAGGCCACACAGCAAAGAAAGGGCGGGAATATTCCCCCGGCATGGCGCTCTCCCTCCTCGGCCTAGAACACTCCATGGCTCCCACCTGCCTTGGGATGAACCCAAGGTCTCTCACCAGGCCCCGCACATCCTGCCTGTCCCCGGCTTCTCACTCTGCTCCAGCCACATGGGCCTCCTCCCTGCGCCTCCAACACAGTCCTGCCTCAGGGCCTTTGCATAGGCTGTTCCCAAGGCCTGGAGTGCTTTTCCTGCCATTCCTCGCCTCCCCCAGTGCCCTCCCCCCCGTCCCCACAGTTTGTCCTCCCCACAGCCACCGCCAGAGGGCGTCTGGGAGCACCAGCGCCCGGCCCTCCCTCCACCCACAGCCCTCCATGGCTCCCACCTTCCTGGAAGTCAAAGCCCAAGTCCTTCCTGCAGCCCACCCGGCCCGTCCAACCCGTCCCCTCCCCGCTCTCCCTCCTCCCTCTTCTCCCTCCTCCCCCCATCCCAGCCCCTGGCACTTAAAAAAAAATGAAAGAACCCAGTAGAGACTCGAGGAGGAACTTCAACACATCTGGGGTCTGAGAGGAGCCTCCAGGGCCCAGCCTGCCTGGACGCCCCCTGGCAGAGGGCTCACCTCCTAACCAAGGCTGCATTACTTTTTTTTATTTTTTTGAGTCGGAGTCTCCCTCTGTCGCCCAGACCGGAGTGCAGCGGCCGTTCCCGGCCACCACAGCCTCGACCTGCTGGTCCCCGGCGATCCTTCCGCCTCGGCCTTCCCAGTAGCCGGAACTACAGGCGCGAGGTACCACGCCCGGCCGATTTTTTTGATTTATTGTGGAGATGAGGTCTCGCTGCCCAGGCGGGTCTCGAACCCGCGGGCTCAGGCCATCCGCTCTCCTCCGCCTCCCCAAGGCGCGGGATGACAGGCTGAGCCACCGAGCCCGGCTCCAAGGCTGCATCTCCTCTCTGGGCCGTGCTGGCCACTCGCAGGCGGCTCTGGGCCGAGTCGTTCCCTGGGGAGAGCACGTGAGTGTCCAGGGAGGCCACCAGGGAGGCCGGGACGGGAGGTCCCGGGGCTGGAGGGGAGGCCGAGCCCGGCCGGGCCCCCGTCTTGGCCTGACTCCCGGCCCCTCTGTCTCTCTGTCTCAGTTCGTCTCTCTCAGTCTCTGTCTCTTGTCTCTCCTCTCAGTCTGCCTCTTTATCTCTGCCTCTTGTCTCATCTCTCGGCCTGTCTCTGTCTCTCAACTCCTCTCTGTCTCATCTGTCTCTCTGTCTGTCTCTCATCTCCTCCCTCTAGTCTGTCTCTCTCCATCTCTGTCTCTCATCTCTCCTCTCTCAGTCTGTCTCTGTCTCTGTCTCTCGTCTCCCTTCTCTTGGTCTGTCTCTCTCTGTCTTTTGTCTCCTCTCTGTCTCAGTCTATCTCTCTGTCTCTGTCTTTCATCTATCCTGTCTCAGTCTGTCTCTTTGTCTCTGTCTCTTGCCTCTATCTGTCTCTCTGTCTCTGATCTCCTCCCTCTCAGTCTGTCTCTCTCCATCTCTGTCTCTCATCTCTCCTCTCTCAGTCTGTCTCTGTCTCTTGTCTCTACCCTGTCTCTCTGTGTCTCTGGTCTCTCCTCTCTCAGTCTGTCTCTGTGTCTCTGGTCTCTCCTCTCTCAGTCTGTCTCTGTCTCTCATCTCCTCTCTGCTCCAGTCTGTCTCTCTCTGTCTCTCTCTGTCTCTGTCTCTCATCTCTCCTCTCTCAGTCTGTCTCTTTGTCTCTGTCTCTTGTCTCTACCCTGTCTCTCTCTGTCTCTGGTCTCTCCTCTCCCAGTCTGTCTCTGTCTCTCATCTCCTCTCTGCTCCAGTCTGTCTCTCTCTGTCTCTGTCTCTGATCTCTCCTCTCTCAGTGTCTCTCTTTGTCTCTGTCTCTTGTCTCCATCTGTCTCTGATCTCCCTCTCAGTCTGTCTCTCTCTGTCTCCGTCTCTCGTCTCTCCTCTCTCGGTCTGTCTCTCTCCGTCTCTCGTCTCTCCTCTCTCCCGGTCTCCGTGTTTCCGTCTCGGGGTCTCTGTGCTGTTGAAAGCCCCACGGTCGCGGAGGCAGCGTCCCGGCCCCGACAGAAAATTGCCGCCACCCGGCAGCAGAGTAATTGCGTCGGCGGGAGGCGGCGGATCCAGTCTCGTGACGGAGGGAGGGGGCCGCCGTCGGGACAATCTGGGGCCCTCGTCGGGGTGCGCCGGGCTGCGGGCGGCAGGGGCGGGCGCGGGCCGGGCCTGAGCCCGCCGTGGAGACCCTCGGAGCCCGGGAGGGGCCGGGTCGACCCCCTCCGACGGGGGGGTCTGGCCGCCGCCGGCCAGCGCGGGGCAGGGGCTTCCGGGGAGCGGCCGGGGCTGGACGCACGTCCCCCTCCACCCGCCCGGCCACACCCGCCCTCCCCTGGCCACCCGCCTCCGTCGCCACCTCCCCGGGCACCCACGCACACGCTCCCCCTACGCGCCAGCCACGCCTCAGCCCACCACGGCTCTGGCCATCCCCGCCCGCCCACCCATCCGGCCACCACCCGCACACCCATCCCCGGATCCATCCCTCACCCATGGGTCCGCCATTCACCCACCCATCCACCCACCCACCCACTATCCATCCATCCACCCGTCATTCAGCAAACATTAGGCCCCTTCTGGATGCAGGAGACGCAGGAAGGAGGGCCGCCGTGGCCGGCTCTGTGAGCGCTCAGCGCCCAGCCGGGAAGGCAGACATGAAACCTGGAACCCAAGCCGGGCTCGGTGGCTCAGCCTGTCATCCCGCGCCTTGGGAGGCTGAGGTGAGTGGATGGCCTGAGCCCGCGGGTTCGAGACCCGCCTGGGCAACTTGGCCAGGCCTCATCTCTATAATAAATCGAAAAAATCAGCCGGGCGTGGTAGCGCGCGCCTGTAGTTCCAGCTCCTCGGAAGGCTGAGGCGGAAGGATCGCCGGAGCCCAGCAGGTCGAGGCTGCGGTGGCCGGGAGCGGCCACGGCCCTCCAGTCTGGGTGACAGAGTGAGACTCTGACTCAAAAAGAAAACAAAAAAACCCGGAACACACGGCTCCATCGTCCACCTTGTGGGGGTCCCTGGAGAGCCTCCACGGGGAAGGGTGTGGGGGCAGAGGGAACGGCCTCTGCCAAGGCGAGGTGGAGGGGGCCGCCTGGGGGGAGCCCAGCTGAGGAGTGGGCTGGGCGAACTGGCTACCCCAGACGAGGCGCTGCGGGGTGAGGAGGCTGGGGGCGTCCGGGGAGACCGGCCAGACCCAGCATCGGGGTGACAAGAAGACAGAGGAGAGGAGGAGGCGCCGCCAGAGCGGGGAGGGAGCCGGGGTGAGCGGCCATCGCCTCCCATGCCCAGGTGAGGAGCTTTTTATTTCCTTAGAAACAGGGTCTGGCTATGTTGCCCAGTCCGGGGTGCAGTGGCACAGTCATAGCTCACTGCAGCCTCCAACTCCCGGCCTCAAGTGATCCCAGCTGGGATTATAAGCATGCACCACCACGCCTGGTTAATTTTTTTTTTTTTTTTTGAGTTGGAGTCTCCCTCTGTCGCCCAGACTGGAGTGCAGTGGCCGCTCCCGGCCACCGCAGCCTCGACCCGCTGGGCTCCGGCGATCCTTCCGCCTCAGCCTTCCGAGGAGCTGGAACTACAGGCGCGCGCTACCACGCCCGGCTCATTTTTTGGCTTATTGTAGAGATGAGGTCTGGCCAAGTTGCCCAGGCGGGTCTCGAACCCGCGGGCTCAGGCCATCCACTCGTCTCAGCCTCCCAAAGGCATGGGATTACAGGCTGAGCCACCGGGCCCGGCCAGCTAAGTTTTTTTAACTGTTTTATAGAGACGGGGTCTCTCTGTGTTGCCCAGGCACCTGGTCTCCGACTCCTGAACTCAAGCGCTCCTCCAACCTCGGCCTCCCAAAGTGCTGGGATGGCAGGCATGAGCCACCACGCCCGGCCTCCCACAGAGAACGGCAGGTCCAGGGATCCCAGGGCACGCGCCTCCCACCCGGGGTCCGGTCATTGGCCTCCCTGCCACTTCCTCATATCCCAGAGCTGCGGAGGTCCCCCGGGGGTGCCCTTCCAGGGCGGATTCTGTTCCCCGCGTCGTCAGGGCTCGGCGGGGCGCCCTGGCCAGGCCCCACGTCTGGTCTGGCAGCCTCCATGTTGCTGGCTGTGAAGTGGGACCCTTTCACCCACCGCGTGAGGCCGTGGGCAGCGCCAGGGCCACGGTGGCCACAGCAAGACGTTCTGGTGTCCTGTGACCACGACTCGCGTGGCCTCCTGGCCCCTGCATCATTCATTCAATCATTCATTCAACAAGTATTGGTGGAGTGCCTGGGTACTGACCTGGGTGCTGGGAGACAAAGCAAGCGCGGCCCCTCTGTTCTCAGGGAGCTGATGTTAGAGTGAGGCAGATCACACACAGATGACCTGATTTCCGGAAGCAATAAGAAAATTTTGCTTTTGTTTTTGTTTTTGGAGTCAGCGTCTCACTCTGTCACCCAGGCTGGAGGGCAGTGGCACGCTCCCGGCCACCGCAGCCTCGACCCGCTGGGCTCCGGCGATCCTTCCGCCTCAGCCTTCCGAGGAGTTGGAACTACAGGCACGCGCCACCCCACCTGGCTAATTTTTTGCTTTATTGTAGAGACGAGGTCTCACCGAGTTGCCCGGGCTGGTCTCGAACCCCTGGGCTCAGGCAATCCTCTCATCTCAGCCTCCCAAAGGCGTGGGATGACAGGCTGAGCCACCGAACCCGGCAAAATTCTTTTTTAATTAGCCAGGCGTGGTGGTGCACGCCTGTCATCCCAGCTACTAGGGAGGCTGAGATGAGGATCACATGACCCCTAAAGTTGAGGCTGCGGCAACAGAGCCATAGCGTGTCTCTAGTAAATGCAAATAAAATCGGAAAGACAGACAGACAAGAAGGAAAGGAGGAAGGCCGTCTCCTAGCAGGGCCCCTCGGGAGGTCAGAGCTAAGAGGTGCCAGGTCAGGGCCTCCCTTGGTGACTGAGATTCTAATTAACTCCAGGGCGAGAGGGCTGCCCGCTCGGAGGAATCAGATAAGTTTGCACCCGCGTGTTGGAGCCACCCCGGCTCCTGGGGCGGGCAGCCACCCCTTCTCCCCTCCCGCCCCCCCGCCAGCTGGCCGGGGAGGCCGGCAGAGAGAGGTCATTTGCATAGGCAGGTAATTGGTTTTGCAAATAAATCTGCTTCTTGAAATTTGTAGATTAGCAATAATACGTCTCCAGATGAGAGAGAAAGGTCACGGATGAATAAAACAACAATTAAACTTTCAGGAGATTATTAAACTAAACAGAAGCCTGGCAGGGGACGGCCGAGGGAATTAGGCGCCAGGCCGGGAAGGCGGAGGGGACCCGGCAGGGCAAGCGGGGGCTGTCCACGGCCCCGGGGAGCCCCCCAAGGCCGGCCCGGGTCTGGGGGTCCCGAGATGTTCTGTGTGGGCTTCCCTGAGGGGGAATGAGAAAATGGCTGCCCAAGGAGGAGGAGAAAGACGCCAAGATCGCCAGCGAGGCTGCAGCCGGGCAGGATCTGAATCCAGGCCTGCCTGCTTGGCGTTGCCCTGGGTGCCGGTGAGGTTCATTCACATGCGGGGAGGCTGAGGAGGGAGGATCGCTTTGAGCCCACGAGTTGGAGGCTGCAGGGCACTCCAGCCTGGGTGACAAGGTGAGGCCCTGTGTCCAAACAATGAGAATAATACTTTTTAAAAGTCTGGGCTTGCGGCCGGGCGTGGGGGCTCACGCCTATAATCCCAGCACTTTGGGAGGCCGAGGCGAGAGGATTCCCTGAGCTCAGGGGTTCGAGACCAGCCTGGGCAACTTGGTGAGACCTCGTCTCTACGATAAATCAAAAAATAAATATTAGCCGGGTGTGGTGGTGCGCACCTGTAGTTCCAGCTACTTGGAAGGCTGAGGCGGGAGGATCGCCGGAGCCCAGCAGGTCGAGGCTGCGGTGGCCGGGAGCGGCCACTGCATTCCAGTCTGGGCGACAGAGCGAGACTCTGACTCAAAAAAAAAAAAAAAAAAAAAATTACCCGGGCTTGGTGGCTCAGCCTGTAATCCCGCACCTTTGGGAGGCTGAGGTGAGTGGATGGCCTGAGCCCGCGGGTTCGAGACCCGCCTGGGCAGCGAGACCTCATCTCTACAATAAAATTAAAAAATCAGCCGGGCGTGGTAGGGTGCATCTATAATTCCGGCTACTCGGAAGGCTGAGGCGGAAGGATCGCCGGAGCCCAGCGGGTCGAGGCTGCGGTGGCCGGGAGCGGCCACTGCCCTCCAGCCTGGGCGACAGAGTGAGACTCCGACTCAAAAAAATAAAAATAAAAATAAAAATTCTGGGCATGGGGACTCATGCCAGCATGCCAGCGGCGCTTTGGGAAGTCGAGGCAGGAGGATCACGTGAGGCCAAGAGTTCAAGACCAGACTAGGCTAACTGGTAAGACCCTGTCACTATCACAGCCAAGCGTGGGAACTGTGGTCCCAGCTACTCGGGAGGCTGAGGTGGGAGGATCGCTTGAGCCCATGAATTGGAGGCTGCAGTGGGCTATGACCGCGCCACTGCACCCCAGCCTGGGCGACAGAGTGAGACTCCATCTCTCTTTTTTTTGTTGTTTTTGAGTCGGAGTCTCATTCTGTTGCCCAGACTGGAGTGCAGCGGCCGCTCCCAGCCACCGCGGCCTCGACCCGCTGGGCTCCGGCGATCCTTCCGCCTCAGCCTTCCGCGTAGCCGGAATTACAGGCACGCGCCACCACGCCCGGCTGATTTTTTGATTTATTGTAGAGATGAGGTCTTGCTGCCCAGGCGGGTCTCGAACCCGCGGGCCCAGGCCATCTCCTCACCTCGGCCTCCCAAAGGCGCGGGATGACAGGCTGAGCCACCGAGCCCGGCTCAAATGAATTTTTTAAAACAAAGAACAGCAGTGAGGGATCGGGGGGGGGGTAGGAGGGGCCGGAGTTGGCAGGCCTGGGTTCGAGTCCTCCCTCCGCCCCCCTTGGCTGTGTGACCAGGACAGTCCTGGTTCCCGCCGCGCCTTCTTCTCCCTCCCTCTAAGATCGCCGCTAAGAGCAGGTTAGGTGTGATGTTAAATCTGCAAGCGTGTTATACTTGTGCGACAATCCAATGCGACACAGCGGCTGGTGGCCCGGGCACCGTGCCCGGCATGAGGTGGGCGGACGCGTGGTCCCGCCGGCTCCTGGCTGCAAGCGGCAGAAACCCACTCCGGGAAGCAGAAGCAAAGCCGAAACGCACAGGGACCTCTAGGGGCGGAGGGAGGGGGTGGAGACAGAGGGTCAGCCCACGGGGAAACCGAGGCAGCTCACCAGCTCACCCAGCCGGGTCCCGGGCCATCTGCTGGCGTGCGGCCTTGGGGGGACGACCCTCCCCTTGGAGCCCCAGTTCTAGAAGGAGAAATCAGGCTGCGCTCGGTGGCTCAGCCTGGAATCCCAGCACTTTGGGAGGCCGAGGTGAGTGGATTGCCTGAACCCGCAGGTTCGAGACCCGCCTGGGCAACTTGGCGAGACCTCATCTCTACAATAAATCAAAAAATCAGCCGGGCGTGGTAGCGCGCGCCTGTCGTTCCAGCTACTCGGAAGGCGGAGGCGGAAGGATCGCCGGAGCCCAGCGGGTTGAGGCCGCGGTAGCCGGGAGCGGCCACTGCACTCCAGTGTGGGCGACAGAGTGAGACTCTCACTCAAAAAAAAAAAAAAAAAGGAAAGAAACAGACCCTGCCCAGCTAGGGACTGCACTTCCCAGCCGCTCCTGCAGCTCAGCCTGTGGCCTCCGCCTGGAAGGTGATCGCAATGACAGGGTCTAGGGCAGCCACCGTGGTCCACGAGGCAGAGGGCAGAGCCCGAGGCGGCTGGGCGAGGCCAAGGAGCCTGAACCCCGGTGACGGTGGGGCCAGATGCCAGATGTGGGCTGGGGAGCCGTGAGCCTCTGGCCCATCTAAGCCCGCCCTGTCTCACGGTTTCCTGGCAACGCAGAGCTCAGATATGCAAGGGTTTTGAGCGTTGTCGCTGCACCCGGTGGAGATTCCAGACATTTCCCTGTCCCCACGAACCCTCCCCTGCCTCAAGATACCCGTCAGCTCCCCCCTACGCCCCCTCTTCCCTCCCCGCTCACCCCTCCCTTCCCCCCCTTCTGACCTGTTCTTGGCTTTGGCCTTCCTGGCAGCCACCAAGCTGCGCCGCTCCCCAAGCGCCACCGTGTGGCCCTTCTGGAAACCGTCTTTTCCTTGAAGACCAGGGTCACCTGTCGCCGAGGCCAGAGGGCGACGCGCCAGCACGGCGCTCCCCCGCCTCAGCCTCCCCAGGAGGCGGATGCCCTCATGCTGCCGGGCGTGGTGGCTCACGCCTGGCAGCCTCGCACTTTGGAGGAGGAGGCGAGAGGCTCGCCCGAGCCCAGGGGTTCGAGACCCGCCTGGGCAACTTGGGGAGCCCTCGTCTCTGCGATCAACTTAAAAAACGAGCCAGGCCTGGTGACGGGCACCTGTCGTCCCAGCGACCGGGGAGGCTGAGGCGGAGGGACGGCCGGAGCCCGGCGGGTCGAGGCTGCGGTGGCCGGGAGCGTGGCAAGGCACTCGGCGTCGGCGACAGAGTGAGACTCTGACTCCAAAGAAAAAGTGCTTTTTGGAGAGACGGGGTCTGGCTGTGTGGCCCAGGCTGGGCTCACACTCCTGGCCTCAAGCGATCCTCCCACCTCGGCCTCCCGAGAAGCTGGGACGACAGGCGCCAGCCGCGGAAACGGTCCTGGGCTCCCTCGGGAAATCCATCTGAGGCTGCCCCCGACCCACTGCCCAGCAGACAGTTTTTTTTGTTGTTGTTTTTGTTTGTTTTTTGAGCTGGAGTCTCACTCCGTCGCCCAGGCTGGAGTGCAGCGGCCGCTCCCGGCCACCGCAGCCTCGACCCGCCGGGCTCCGGCGATCCTCCGCCTCAGCCTTCCGAGGAGCCGGAACTACAGGCGCGCGCTACCACGCCCGGCTGATTTTTTGATTTATTGTAGAGATGAGGTCTCGCCAAGTTGCCCAGGCGGGTCTCGAACCCGCGGGCTCAGGCCATCCACTCGCCTCGGCCTCCCAAAGGCACAGGATGACAGGCTGAGCCACCGAGCCCGGCTCAGCAGACGGTTTTATCCCAAGATGTGCCCATGGGCGTCCACCCTCCCTGCATCCTCAAGGAGACCAGAGAGGGTGAGTGAGCCCGCTGGGGCGCACAGCCAAGCCATCGGAAGCAGAAGAGGGAGCCTGGTCCAGGCAGGCGAGGCCACTCACCCTCCAGCCCGGGGACAGCGGACGGTGGGACCCTCCGTCTGAATCCCCCCTCCTTCCCCCGGGAAATCCTGCCCCCCGGAACTCAGCGTCTCTTTCCCTCACTCTTGCCACAAGCACTTATTGAGCAACTGCTGTGTGCCGAGTCCTGTTTGCCACCCAAGCACACCCATGTCCTCCCTCCCGGGCGCGCAGGCTGGTGGGCGGTGGGGGAGGAGGGAGGTGGTTGGGACCCCTGAGCTGGGCCTGACGCTCCCAAAGGGGGTGATGACATGTGGAGGAAAGCCGGGGGTGGCTCACGCCTGTCACCCCAGCCCTTTAGGAGGCCGAGGCGAGAGGACTGACTGAGCCCAGGGGTTCGAGACCCGCCTGGGCAACGGGGCGAGACCTCGTCTCCACCATGAATCAGAACACGAGCCGGGCGTGGTGGCGCGCACCTGTGGTTCCAGCTGCTCGGGAGGCTGAGGCGGAAGCATGGCCGGAGCCCGGCAGGTCGAGGCTGCGGTGGGCGGGAGCGGCCGCTGCCCCCCAGCCTGGGCGACGGAGTGAGACTCCGACTCAGAAAGGAAATTTAAAATAAATTTTCTTTAAAAAAAAGAAGTGCGGAGGAGGAAGAGGAGAGTCGAGCGGGGGGGCGGGGGTCCGAGCCCCTGGACGGGCGGGGGGCGGGGCGAGGGCTGGGGCGAGAGCCGGGCGGGGTCGGGCGGGGGGCGCGGGGTCGGGCCTGCCCCGGGTGGAGGGGGACGCGGGGACCGGCCCGGGGTCGGGGGTCGCGCAGGCCCGCCCGGCCTCCCGCGCCTGCCCCGCCCGCGCCGCGCGGCTCCGGGCAGCCGCTCCCGGGGCGCCGAGCGCGGGGCCCCTCCCGCCGGGCTGCCATGGCAACGCCCCGCCCCCGCCGCCGGCCCCGCCCCGCCGCCGGCCCCGCCCCGGCCCCGGCCCCCCGCCGCCCGGCCCCGCCCCGGCCCCGGCCCCGCCCCACCGCGCGCCCGCCACGCCCCCGCCGCCGGGCCCTGCCCCCGACTCCTGGCCCCGCCCCGCCGCTGGGCCCGGCCCCGCCCCCGCCGCGCGCCCGCCCCGCCCCGCGCCTGCGCGGCCGCGCGCGCCGCCCCGCGGCTCCTCTCCGGCCCGGGGGCGGGGCGGGGCGGGGCGGGGCGGGCGGCGGGCGCGGGAGGTCGAGGCGCGGGTTCGAGTCCCGGGTCCGCCGCCACGCGCCCCGTGGCCGCAGCCTCACGCCGGTCCCGGTTTTTCCTCTCCGGAGTGGGGGCCTCGCTCTGTCGCCCGGGCTGGAGCGCGGGGGCGCGCTCACGGCCACCGCAGCCCGGACCTCCTGGGCGCCGGCGGTCCTCCCGCCTCGGCCTCCCCCGGAGCTGGGCCTACGGGCACGCGCCCCCACCCCCGGCTCGTCTTTCGATCTGGTGTCGAGAGGGGGGATCTCGCTAGGTCGCCCCGGCTGGTCTGGAACTCCCGGGCTCCAGGGGGCCTCCCGCCTCGGCCTCCCGGAGCGCAGGGACGACGGGCGGAAGCCCCCGCGCCCGGCTGGAGGCGCCGCCTCCTCGGGACCGGGTCTGGGGGGCCCCGAGCTCTGCGTCCGAGGCGCGGGTCCGCCCTGGGGTCTTGCCCGTGGGGTCTTGCGCGTGGGTATTGGGCTCCTCCAGCCGCGCATGGGGGCTCGCGCCCGTCGCCCCCGCGCTTGGGGAGGCCGAGGCAGGAGGCTCGCTGGAGGCCGGGAGCTGGAGCCCAGGCGGGGCAACATAGCGAGACCCCGCCTTCACCCTGCCGCGCGGGGGGAGCAAAACCTCGAGGCCGCCCTGAGCCGGAGTCCCGCTGCGCTGTCCCGCCCCGCCGGGCCGCGCCCGAGCCGAGCTGGGGGGCCCGGGAGCCCCCGCGGTCGCCAAGGTCGCCGGGCCCCGCCCCCGCCGGGCTCTAATTAGCCCGCGATGGATTCGACACGAGGCCGGGCCTCCTCGCTCCTGGGGTGAGGCCGGGGGGGGCCCGCGTGGGGGGGCTGGAGGCTCCGGCGACGGGGAGGGGGAGGCCCGTGGGCCTCGGCGGGCTCGGAATTCCCGCGTGACGCCGGCAGCCGCCCCGGCCCCGCCTCCGTGGAGGCCACCCTTCCAGCCCCCCTCCGGCCCGGCCAGGCGGCTCGGGCTGGCCACTCCCGGACCTTGGGAGGCCGAGGTGGGAGGATCGCTTGAGCCCAGGAGTTGGAGCCCAGCCCAGGCAACGTAGCGAGACCCCGCCTCTGCAGAAACAAAAGTTAAAAAAAAAATTAGCCGGGTGGGGTGGCGTGCGCCTGTAGACCCAGCTACTTGGGAGGCTGAGGCCGGAGGATGGCCAGGAGGTCGAGGCTGCAGTGAGCCACGATGGTGCCCCTGCACTCCAGCCTGGGTGACAGGGGGAGACCCCGACTCGGAAAAAAAAAAGCACCCACTCCGGTGTCGACAGTGGACTCAAAAACACAAATCCCAGAGTCAGAGAGGCTCTTGCAAACTAGGGGTGCTGACAGCCTGCACCCCGCCGCCCCCCAGAGCTGTGAGCTGAGAAAAGCGTCTCAACACCCGGCCCATGCCCGGGGCTCCTAGCGCGGCCACTGTTTCCATGGTACCAAGCAAACCCGCACGGAGATCATTTTTTCACAGTTACATATTCATTTCAATGGCTATACTCCCCCAAATGTATAGACCACACCAACTCCACCCCAAAACTCTCCATCCATCTGGGTTTTCAGGGAAGGACATAAAGGCACGCGGTTACCATAAATGCATTTTGTTGGAAAACAATGAGGGGGAGGAGTCGGTTTAGAGAAAAAGGATGGTTTGACAGTAATAGATTTTTCAGCCTGTTCCCGGGCCCAGGCATTAACCCTGAGAGGCTAATTCAATCCGGGCTTCCACTCCGGCCACTGGGGGTGGCCTCCCTCCCAGCCTCTCCCCAGGGGAGACCCCGCCTGGCCCGCCCCCCGCCCGCCGCCCCCAGGCTCCCTCCTGCCAGTCCTTGGGGTTCCCGGTTCCCTGGGCCTCATCCCCGGGAACGAAGGTTTAATCCAGAGAAAAGGCCTCCCGGGTGTGCGGCCAGGCGAGTGCAGCCAGGTCCAGAGCCTTTGCCTGAACCCTTGGGGATTCGGACCCAGCACCGGGGGGCTCGCACCTGTCATCCCAGCACTTCGGGAGGCCGAGGCCGGAGGATGGCTCGAGGCCAAGAGTTCGAGACCCAGCCTGGGCCACTTGGCGAGACCTCGTCTTTGCAAGAGATGAAAAACTGGCCCAATGTGGCGGTGCACGCCTGTCGCCCCGGCTACTTGGGAGGCTGAGGCGGGAGGATGGCTCGAAGCCAAGAGTTTGAGACCAGCCTGAGCATCTTGGCGAGGATTTGTCTCCACAAAACGTTAAAAATTAACCCAGGGTGGTGGCTCGCACCTGTCGTCCAAGCGACTCGGGAGGCTGAGGCAGGAGGGTGGCCTGAGCCCAGGAGGTCAAGGCGGTGGTAAGCCATGATTGTGTCACTACACTCCAGCCTAGGCCACAGAGCAAGACTCTGTCTCCCTTTAAAATATCCACCTAGCCGGGCTCGGTGGCTCAGCCTGTAATCCTGCGCCTTTGGGAGGCTGAGGTGAGTGGATGGCCTGAGCCCGCGGGTTCGAGACCCGCCTGGGCAGCGAGACCTCATCTCTACAATAAATTAAAAAAAAAAAAAAATTAGCCGGGCATGGTAGCGCGTGCCTGTAGTTCCAGCTACCTGGAAGGCTGAGGCAGGAGGATCGCCAGAGCCCAGCAGGTCGAGGCTGCGGTGGCCGGAAGCGGCCACCACCCTCCAACCTGGGCAGCAGAGTGAGACTCCACCTCAAAAAACAGAAAAAAAAAAGAAAAGAAAAGGGATTCAGGCCGCCTCTGACTGGGAGCCTGGGAGGAGTCACATTCCTCCAACCACCACCCGGCAACAGAAAGTGCCCCGATCCAGCCTTCTGATGAGACCCCAGCCCTGGCTGACACGTGGACCGCCGCCTGGTCACGGTGGAGCCATGCCTGACTTGGGGCTCCCGAACCCAGAAGACAAAACACGCGTGTTGTGACAAAACGTTCCAGGCCCCAGGACCTTCGCACATACAGTTTCATCTCGTCGAAGTGCCGTGTCTCTCGCGTCTTCCTTCTCTCCTGGGCACACAAGGACTGACTTCTCACGTGCCGCTGGGTGAGGGGACCCCCCCGGCCTGGTTCCCCAGCCCCGGGTTCCTGCCACCTCCCCAGCTCTGACCATGCGGGGCACAAGACCAGGTACCCAGTGAGGATGAAGCCTGTGCTGAGTCCCCTCTGGGACCCCGAGACCAAAAACAAAGAAGAACCAGGCCGGCCCAGAAGCACACACTCCTCTTTATTTGTTGACTGACTCATTTATTTGAGTCGGGGTCTCACTCCATCGCCCAGGCTGGAGAGCGGGGGCACGCTCACAGCCACCCCAGCACCAACCTGCTGGGCTCCAGCGGTCCTTCCGCCTCAGCCTTCCAAGTACCACGTCGGGCTAGTTTTTGGTTTATTGTGAGACGAGGTCTCGCCAGGTTGCCTGGGCTGGTCTCAAACCCACGGGCTCAGGTAATCCTCTTGCCTCGGCCTCCCAGAGTGCTGGGATGACAGGCGTGAGCCACTGCGCCCAGCCTATGCTCCATTTTAACAAGCGTCCCCTTTAGCAGCAGTGATGGGGCATCGGCTGCCACCAGGCACTGGTTGTGGCAGGGACAAGGCCTTGAGGATTCTCACGTGTGCAACAAGCAGACCTTGTCATAAATGCTGTGTCCGGGCAGACATCACTAATCCATCAGGGTCCTTCCTCACTTCCTGCCTCCACACTGTGTCCAGGCAGACATCACTAATCCGTCAGGGTCCTTCCTCACTTCCTGCCTCCACACTGTGTCCAGGCAGACATCACTAATCCATCAGCGTCCTTCCTCACTTCCTGCCTCCACACTGTGTCCAGGCAGACATCACTAATCCATCAGGGTCCTTCCTCACTTCCTTCCTCCACACTGTGTCCAGGTAGACATCACCTATCCATCAGGGTCCTTCCTCACTTCCTGCCTCCACACTGTGTCCAGGCAGACATCACTAATCCATCAGGGTCCTTCCTCACTTCCTGCCTCCACACTGTGTCCAGGCAGACATCACTAATCCATCAGGGTCCTTCTTCACTTCCTGCCTCCACACTGTGTCCAGGCAGACATCACTAATCCATCAGGGTCCTTCGTCACTTCCTGCTTCCACACTGTGTCCAGGTAGACATCACTAATCCATCAGAGTCCTTCCTCAATTCCTTCCTCCCTCCACACTGTGTCCAGGTAGACATCACTAATCATCAGGGCCTCACTTTCTGCCTCTCAGTGTCTGCCTCTATATTGTGTCCAGGCAGTCATCACCAATCTATCAGAATCCTTCCTCACTTCCTGCCTCCATACTATGTCCATGGAAGACATCACAAATCAATCAATGCCTTTTCATTTCCTGTCTTCATACTGTGTCCAGGCAGACATCATTAATCCATCAGGGTTCTTCCTCACTTCCTGCCTCCATACTGTGTCCAGGTAGACATCACTAATCCATCAGGGTCCTTCCTCACTTCCTGCCTCCATACGGTGTCCAGGTAGACATCACTAATCCATCAGAGTCCTTCCTCACTTCCTGCCTCCATGTTGCATCCATGACAGACATCACTAGTCCATCAGTGTCCTTCCTCACTTCCTGTCTCCATACTGTATCCATGATACACTTCACTAATCTATCAGTGTCTTCTCACTTCCTACCTTATACAGTGTCCAGACAGACATCACTAATCCATCAGTATCTTCTCCTTTTTTTTTGAATCAAAGTCTCACTCTGTTGCCCGGGTTGGAGTGCAGTGACACACTCATGGCCACGATAGCCTTGACCTGCTGGGCTCAGGCGATCCTTCCACCAAGTTCCAGGCATGCACCACCATGCCCAGCTAATTTGTGAATTTATTGGAGAGATAAGGTCTCATCAAGTTGCCCAGGCTGGTCTTGAACCCCTGGACTCAGACAATCCCCTCACCCCAGCCCCCCAAAATGCTCGGATTATAGACTTCAGCCTTTGCACCCAGTCTATCAGTGTCTTCTCACTTTTTGCCTCCATACTGTGTCCAGGCAGACATGACTAATCCATCAGTATCTTACTTTCTACATCCATACTGTGTCGAGACAGACATCACTAATCCATTAGTATCTTCTTACTTTCTGCATCCATACTGTGCCCATGGCAGACATCACTTATCCCTCAGCATTCTTCCTCACTTCCTGCCTTCATATTGTGTCCAGGCAGATATCACTAATCCATCAGGGCCTTCTCACCTCCTGCCTTCATTCTGTGTCCATGGCAGACATCACTAATCCATCAGAGTCCTTCCTCATAACCTGCCTCCATACTGTGTCCATGGCAGACATCACTAATCCATCAGTGTCTTTCTCACTCCCTGCCTCCCATACTCAGCCCACAGCAGATGTCATCTATCCATCAGGGTCCTTCCTCACTTCCTGCTTCTATACTGTGTCATGACAGACATCACTAATCCATCAGGGTCCTTCCTCACATCCTGCCTCCATACTGTGTTCATGGCAGACATCATGAATCTATTGTGTCTTTCTTCACTTAATGCTTCTATGCTGTCTCCATGTCAGATATTACTATTCCATCAGTGTCCATATTCCCTGCTTCTCATACTCAGCACATAATAGACATCACTAATCCATCAGTATCCTTCCTCACTCCTGCCTCCATACTGCATCCATGTAGACATCACTAATCCATCAGTATCTTCTCACTTTCTGCCTCCATACTGCATCCATGGCAGATATCACTAGTCCATCAGTATCTTCTCACTTTCTGCCTCCATACTGTACCCATGGCAGACATCACTAATCCATTAGGGTCCTTCCTCATTTCCTGCCTCCATACTGTATCCATGGTGGATAACACTAATCTATCAGTATTTTCTCACTTCCTATCTTCATCCTGCGTCCATGGCAGACATCACTAATCTATCAGGTGCCCTTCCTCACTTCCTACCACCATACTATCTTCATGGCAGACATCACTAATCCATCAGTGTCTTCCTTACTCCACGCCTCCCATACTCAGCCCACAGCAGACATTACTCATCCATTGGTGTTCTTTTCTACTTTCTGCCAGCCCCCACCCAGTCGATGGCAGACATCACTAATCCATCGGTGTCTTCCTCATTCCACGCCTCCCATACTCAGCCCACAGCAGACATCACTAATCCCTTGGTGTCCTTTTCTATTTTCTGCCACCCCCACCCAGTCTGTGGCAGACATCACTAATCTATCAGGTGTCCTTCTCCACTCCCTGCCCCCCTCACCCAGTCCATGGCAGGCATCACTAACCTCTCGTGTGCCCTTCCCCGCTTCCTGCCATCCCTGCCCACTGCCCTGGCTCCTCCCTCCTGACAAGATCCCAAGGTTCTGTAGCCAATCCCAGAGCTGCCCATCCCCGTCCCCCCAGCAGATCGAGCCTACCACCTGCAGCAGTTCCATCCGCAACCCAGCCTCAGAGAGGTCAGGGCCAGAGTCACCGAGACTATAGCCCAAGCATCCTGAGATCTCTGGGGGTCCCGCACTGAATAAACAGGAGGCCCAGAGATGGGCAAGAGATCACCCAAGATCCTCAGTGGGGCTCAGACTTGTAATCCCAGCACTTTGGGAGGCCCAGGTGGGAAGATCCCTGGAAGCCAGAGTTCAAGACCAGCCTGGGCAACATAGCAAGACCCTATCCCTGCAAAATAAAATTTAGCCAGGCGGGGTGGCTCGTGCCTGTAGTTCTGGGGAGGCTGAGGCAGGCGGATCACTTGAGCCCAGGAGTTCGAGGCTGCAGGAAGCTATGATTGTGCCACTGTACTCCAGCCTGGGCCACAGAGTGAGACCCTCTCTAAAAAAAATTACTGGGATTAATGTCACTTCTTTCTTTTTACTTTTTCCCTGCGGTTGCCAGAAATATTTCCATTGCTTACGTTGGCGGTATTTGCAGGTCTAAGGTGCTGCAGCCTTTACACTGACCACCAGGGAGCGCTGTGCCCTTGCGGTGGAGATAGGCCATCTGGAATCTGAAGGAAGAGGAAGTAGTTCAGGAAAACGGTCCTTCCTTTGTGGTTGTTGTTGTGGACACGTTCTTACAACTCAGACTAACGATTGCCATTGGGCATCTTTCAGCATCTAAGAAAGACAAATCTGCCTCGGGGTAAGGAGTCTGCCCTGGATCCTCACCCCACTTTATCCTGCCAGGAGGGGGGCCCTTTGCTCATGAATTCTGCGGTATTTATTAGATACCGACTGTATGCTACATTCTATTAGCTCATGGTGATTCCCTCCAAGATTCATTCTAACGGATATCAGGATTTGGTGTTTTGGGTTTTTTTTTGAGTCGGGGTCTCACTCTGTTGCCCAGGCTGGAGCACAGTGGCACGATCACCACTGACCGCAGCCTCAACCTCCTGGGCTCAGGCGGTCCTCCCGCCTCGGCCTCCCGAGTAGCTGGGACTACAGGCGTGCACCACCCCGCCTGGCTAATTTTTAAATTTTCTGTAGAGACAAGGTCTCGCCGTGTCGTCCAGGCTGGTCTCCAACTCCTGGCCTCAAGTCATCCTTCTGCCTCCGCCTCCCAAGGGTTTGGGATGACGGGCCCGGCAGCTCCATCGGTCTCGACGCCACCCAGCTCCTCCCCTCCGCCCGCCGCCTCCCAACCCCTAATCAACTCCCGAGACGCGTCTGGCAGACGCAGTGGCGAGGACACCGTTTATCTGTCCAGATAGGGCCTGCCGGGTGCAGGAGCCATAATTAAGTCCGAGTCGCCCCCATTCATCACAGAGGCAGAAGCGAGTGCCAGGAATCCCAATCCCCAGCCTCTGTGCCCACCCCAGGGGCCGCCTGGAGCTGGACGCCGGGACGCAGAACCAGGCGGGGAAGGGGCCTCCCCGGGCCCCGGAGGGGACGAGGGTGTCCCCCGCGCCGGGTTATTAAACGCCGTGGGAGGCAGCCGTGCCCAGACCGGCCCTCTGCCCAGCCACGCGGCGCCCACGGGGAGACACACACCGAATGAATAATAGTCTCGATGACGCCACCAAGTCAAAGGTAGAAAGACTCGGTGAGCGGAGGAAGCCACGGAATGCGACTCCCTGGGGGCCTCCCCAAGGACGTGACCTTGAGCCTGCCTGGCAGAGGTGGGCCGTGCGGGCTCTGTGGGAGGGAACAGCCCGGCCAAGGTCCTGTGGCCAGGGTGGGGCCCGGCGAGGCCCGAGGAGGGGTCTGGAGCGCGCAGCACACGTACCAGGCTGGGGCCAGGGCAGGAGCCCTCAGGGCCGGGCCTGCAGCCCGGGCGGCGAGGCCGGCAGCCTTCAGTGGACAGCCAGGGGTCGTCAGGGGAGGAGGCGGGTGAGCCTCCCCGACAGCGGATCCGGGGTGGAGGTGAGGCTGGGTCCACCCCGGGGGAGCCCGGCGAAGGCCACGCGGTCGGTTCCGTGCTTCTCATTTTGTTTTTTTCTTACAACTGTTTTCCCCTTGGAAACCCACTTGGGCACGGGCAGGAGTCGGGACGTCTCTGCCAGGAAACAGACACTGCCGCTCCGCCACCCTCCCTCCTTGGGCAGGCGGGGAAACTGAGGCTCAGAGAGGGATGAAGACTACCCGAGGTCTTTCAGGAGAGGGTTGTGGGGAGGAGGACTTCTGGGAGTCTGGGAGGCACACCCCGGCCCTGAAGCTTTTTTTTTTCTTTTTTAAGAGATGGGGTCTTGCTGTGCTGCCCAGGCTGGTCTCCAACTGCTGGCCTCAAGCAATCCTCCTGCTTCGGCCTCCCTAAGGGCTGGGGTTGCAGGCACCAGCCAGTGCGTCCGGCCATGTCTCTGCGGTTCGACTGTGAGCTCTGTGAGGTTGGGTGTCCTTGGCTGGGTGTCCTGGTCACCACACTGTCCCCAGAGCCCTGCAAACGAGGCGCTTAATCAGTGCTTGTGAGATGGAGGGTCCCAGCGGCTTCTGGAAATGCCCCACACAGGGGCCATGCTTGGGATCTTGGGAAAAGGGAAGTCTTTCTTTGAGTTTAGGGTCTCAGCCGCCCAGGCTGGAGTGCAGCGGCATGGCATCACCACGGCTCACCACAGCCTCAAACTCCTGGGCTCCGGCGATCCTCCCACTTCAGCCTCCCACGTAGCTGGGACGACAGGCGCGCACCACCACTAATTTTGTATTTGCGTGTGGAGATGAGGGCTTGCTATGCTGCCCAGGCTGGTCTCGAACTCCCGGGCTCGACCAATCCTCCCGCCTTGGCCTCCCACAGTGCTGAGATGACAGGCATGAGCCACTGCACCCAGGAGGAGGTCTTTTTTCACAGGGGAATTTGAGAGACACAGAGACATGGAGAGAGACGGAAACAGACTGAGAGTCCCAGACAGAGACCCTGGAGAGAGACAGAGAGAGACACAGAGGGAAACGGTCATGAACAGAGATTGCACACATGGAAGAGATGGAGACACAGAGACAGACGAAGGGAGGGGAAGAAGAGACAGAAAGAAGAGACAGAGAGGAGGCTGGCTCAGAACCACCGCGAACCCGCAGGGAGGCTTTGGGACCCCCTTGGCCAGGTGCTCTTGTGCAGTGAACAACCTGCCCAACTGTCTGTGGCAGTCGGAGCCGGGGCTCCCCCGCAATGAATGCACAGGGAGGCCCAGAGGGCCGGAGGGAGTCAAGCCGGCCAAGGCCGCGTGGGACGTCCCGGTGCCTGCAGTTTCTGGGTGAGCCTGATGCCGCCTCGGGGTGGCACCTGGACTGACTGGCCTCCTGAGAACATGCCCCGTGACCTTCTGGAGCACAAACAGGTGGGCGGCCGAGGCGGGAGGCGGCCCCTCCCCGGGCTGGAGGGCGGCTGCCAAGTCTCACCCGAAACTCCTCCCAGCCCAGACTTGCTCGTGGGTGGAGCCGGGAGCCCGAGAGGCCCCAGGGTGCAGTGGGCGGGGGGCAGGAGTCACCCAGATGAAGAGTCAGAGGGAGGTGGGCCTGGCAGAGGGAACAGCCTGGGCAAAGGCCCTGAGACCTAAGGACAGACGGAGCGGGGTGAGGCTGCGGGGGCCTTGAAGGCCAGGTTCGGGAGGTTTTTTAGACTTTTATTTTATTATATTATTATTATTATTTGAGTTGGAGTCTCACTGTCGCCCAGACTGGAGTGCAGCGGCCGCTCCCGGCCACCGCAGCCTCGACCCGCCGGGCTCTGGCGATCCTTCCGCCTCAGCCTTCCGAGTGGCCGGAACTACAGGCGCGCGCTACCACGCCCGGCTGATTTTTGATTTATCGTAGAGATGAGGTCTCACCAAGTTGCCCAGGTGGGTCTCGAACCCGCGGGCTCAGGTGATAAACTCACCTCGGCCTCCCAAAGTGCTGGGATTCCAGGCTGAGCCACCGAGCCCGGCTTAGACTTTTAGAGACAGGGTCTCCCTCGGTCACCCAGGCTGGAGCGCGGTGGTGAGGGCACAGCTCGTGGCAGCCTCGACCTCCTGGCCTCAAGTCATCCTCCCACCTCAGTCCCCGAGCAGACGGGGTCTCACTAGACGGCCCAGGCTGCAAGTTACGGAATTTGAACCTGACTGTTTTCCAACACAATCTTTTATTCGCCACACACTCAAAACCACCCCTCTGAATCCCTGGGGCCCCCAAGTGGGTGACGCCTCAGACGGCCGGGAGGAGAGACAGACCTCCCGCTTCTGTGGGCCCTGGGCAGGCCGGAAGGAGAGACCCGGGGCCGCAGGAGCCACGAGGGAAGTAGAGGCTCTTTCTGGAGCCTCGGAAGTGGCCGAATGAAGGGGCACTGAAGCTAGGGGCTTTGCAGGATGAATAGGAGCTCGCCAAACAGATGGCGAGACAGCGCAGGATGGCCGAGGCCCAAATTTGGAAAACACCTCGACGGAGAACAGGGGACACAAAGACTGGAGGCGCAGGAGAGTCCGTGTGAGCGCTCCAGATCCAAGCTTGGCCGCTGCCAGGGAAGGCCGAGAATCCCCCCAGCCACCCCCCTCGGAAGCGCTGCCAGTGACGGGCGGTGGCGGGGGCCGGGCCTGCGCCTCTCCAGGCCTCCGCGTCCCAGCCTCGAAAACGGGGTCCTGGAGGCGACGTCTGCCTTGTGTGTGTGTCTGGACCGGGAGCCTTGGACCCACGCGCCGAAGGAAGAAAAAAGGGAAGAAAGCGGGGTGGGGGTGGGGGGAGATGGGAAGGGAGGGGGGAGGGAGGGAGAGACCCCGCCCCGCCCCCCCCAGGCCGGGACCCACTTCATTATCTCAGAACACGCGGAGCTTGTCAGGCCTAAGAGATGGGGTGATTTGCATGCGATTTGCATACTGTTTGTTCACTGTCAAAACGCCCTGAAAATGCCGCCTCCGCCCCCAGACAAGTGGGGGCCCCCCGCTTCCTCCACCGGCGCCCACGGGGGCTGCTGGGGCCTGGGTGGGCAGCCGGGGGCGGCCGACATCCATCTGCAGGACGGGCCGTCCCGCCGGCTGCCCGGCAGGCTCTGGAGGGCGTCAAGGCCCCCCGAAGCCCTGAGCGGAGGACGGAGCTGGGCGACCACGACATGCCCCGCTTTCCTGCCGGGCTGTGGGGCACGCCAGGGGGGCCGGGGGGAGAAGGCCCCAAGGGGCACACGACGGGGTCTGGGGGGGACCGTCCCGGGCTCGCCGTCGGCAAGCGGCGGTCCCTGCACTCGCGCCCCTGTCCCCGCGCCCCCGACCCTCCATTCGCGACCCTCCGCCCACCCAGCCAGGCCCGTCTGGGCCACCCGCGACTCCTCGTCCCACGTTCCTGTTCCCCAGGGTGTCTCACCTCTGTCCCGTCTCTGGGACCCGGGATGGCACACGCACGGCCCCACGGCCTCCCCTCCCCCGAGGACCCTTCCCCGCCCCCCGGGGTCTGCGCCCAGCACTCAGATGGGAGGGGGCCGCAGGCGCCACCCAGGCCCGGTGTCCCACCCCGAGGGTCTCCGCCCGGAATCCCACCCCCAGCTCCAGGTTCGCAGGCACTTGGCCAGAGCCCTGCGGATCTCCCTTGAGACCCCGTGCGGGGGGGGGGGCGAGGTGGTAGGATTTAAGGGGTGGGAGGAACCCGCCGGAGGTGGGCGCGGCTGCGTCCTGGGGGGCACCTGGGAGCGGGGGGGGGTGTGTGTGTGGACGGCCACCATTCACAGCAGAGGGGGCACACAGGGGCCCCCCAAGAGGACCGGGAGCCCCTTGGCTGGGGAGGAGGCAATCCGAGAAGGCAATCCGAGAAGACTTCCTGGAGGAGGCTGGGAACCGGAAGACGAGGGTGCAGGGTGGAGCGGCCCAAGCACAGGCCGCACAGTCCCAGGACAGCGCTGAAGGCTCTGGCTCCTCCCGGGAGGCTTGAGGTCCGGGCCAGGGACGGGGGCGCCCTCGGGACGTCCGGGAGCCGCTGGCCAGGGCGGAGTCTCAGCCCCCGCCGGGGAGCCCAGCACCTGGGCGGCAGGAGGGCGGGCGTGAGCCCCTCTCAAGTGGGGCTCGGGGAGGGAGGCGGGCACCCCGGCTGGTTCCCAACGGCCCCGGCATGGGCGACCACGCCGTCCCCTCCCGCGATGCCCCCGGTGCCCTCTGCGAGGGACATCAGTGGGCGCCTGGCCACGGGATGCGCTGGGTGAACTCGGCTCTTCGCCGCCGTCGCCTCCTGGCGGCAGGCATGGGAATTGCAGGCAAAGAGCGCGGCCAAGTCAAACCAAAGCCCCATCCTCCCTTGTCAGGCGGCAGGTAACAGAGCCCAGAGAGAGCGGCGGCTTCCCCGAGGTCACACAGCAAGCTCATCCGTGTTAGATGAAAAGGGACAAGGTGAGGCCGGTGTCCCCCCCCAGGGGCCAGAAGCAGAGGTGGATGGAGGAGGCGGAAGGTCAAGAAAGTCGAGTCCCTTCTCCTCTCTGGGCCTCAGTTTCCCCACCCGCAGTCTCCACAATCTCTAAGGTCCCTCCCGTGTCTCAGGGGCTAGAACGACTTACCTGGAATGAGGTCTGGGCTCTGGGGACAGGGCAGGGCGCCCCCGACCCCA
Source organism: Cephalopachus bancanus (assembly GCA_027257055.1). Classification (NCBI taxonomy): domain Eukaryota; kingdom Metazoa; phylum Chordata; class Mammalia; order Primates; family Tarsiidae; genus Cephalopachus; species Cephalopachus bancanus. The sequence continues at coordinate 153,977 of JAPVLO010000582.1, read as the reverse complement.
GCCTGTTGCTCCAGGTGCGACCCTGGGTCCCCTTGGTCAGGGCTCTGCCCCCTCCAGTCCAGGCTGCCTGCACGGGGGGACAGGACACAGGTTGTTGCAGGCCTAACGCGCGCCTGCCTTGGCACTCGAGGCCTGCGGCTCTACCCGGTGTCTCTCTGGGCACCTGCCAGGACTTGGTTTCCAGCCTCCAGAACCCCTCCTGGCCGCCGGGCATGGCTAGAGGGCAGAGCTCTGCCCCTTCCTGGTTTAACCTCGCCCTGGGTCTCAGTTTCCCCATCTGGGACGAATAATGGCTGGGCAGAGTCCCCCTTGCCTGTAGAGACGATGAGAGAACAGCCTGTGCAAAGGCCCTGAGGCAGGACCACTCTGCAGGGTGGAGGCACAGGGAGGAGGCCTGCGTAGCTGGAGCAGGGTGGGGGAGGAGAGGGAGGGATGCGGTGGCTCGTGCAGAGCCTGGTGGGCCGCGGGGAAGACTTGGGCTCTGACCCCCTCCAGGCAGGTGGGAGCCACGGGGGGTTGTGGGCGGAGGCGGAAGGGCCCGACGCGGGTGCTCAAAGGCGCCCGCTGGTGGCTGCTGTGGGGACCCGGGCGCCAGGGACCCCCCGGGCCAGGAGGCCAAACAGGCTGGGCCAAAGGCTGAGAAGCGGGTGGATTCAGGTTCGATTTTGCAGGCGGAGCTGATGGGACAGATGCAGGGGAGAGGGCGGAACGGGGCGAGGGAAATTAGTCACGGCTGATTCCACCAAGGCGGCAGGGGGACGGGTGAGGAAGAGGGCGGGGGCTTCTAGCCCGCCTGGCATCCCGGCGCTTTGGGAGGCCGAGGCAGGAGGACGGCTTGAGCCCGGGAGTTTGAAGCAAGCCTGGGCAACACAGCGAGACTCCGTCTTTCCGTAAAACACCAGGAGGAGCCAAGCGTGGCGGCAGGCGCCTGCAGGCCCAGCGACTCAGGCGGCCGAGGCGGCAGGCTCGCTGGAGCCCAGGAGGTGGAGGCTGGGGCCCGCATTCCGGCCTGGGCAACAGAGCAAGACCCTCATCTCTAAGGCAAAAATAAAAAGAAAGTGGAAAAGCTAGCTACACCCTGTCTCTAAAAAAATCAAATTGCCAGGCTGGGTGGCTCAGCCTGTCACCCCGCGCCTTTGGGAGGCTGAGGTGAGCGGAAGGCCTGAGCCCGCGGGTTCGAGACCCGCCTGGGCAACTTGGCAAGACCTCGTCTCTACAATAATTTTAAAAATCAGCCGGGCGTGGTAGCGCACGCCTGTCATTCCGGCTTCTCGGAAGGCTGAGGCGGGAGGATCGCCGGAGCCTGGCAGGTCGAGGCTGCGGTGGCCGGGAGCGGCCACTGCACTCCAGTTTGGGTGACAGAGTGAGACTCCAACTCAAAAAAAAGAAAAAAAAATCAAATTAGCAAAAGGGCAGAGCTCTGCCCCTTCCTGGTTTAACCTCGCCCCAGGCCTCAGTTTCCCCATCTGGGACGAATAACGGTATCTGCACCACCGGGCTGTGGCATGGACACACGAATAGTCCTGGGCATCTCATGGGCACTTGAGGTCGAGGTGAGAGGATGGCCTGAGCCCACGGGTTCGGGACCAGCCTGGGCCACACGGCAAGACCTCGTCTCTACAAAAATAATTTTTTTTTTTTTTGAGTCGGAGTCTCACCCTGTCGCCCAGACTGGAGTGCAGTGGCCGCTCCCGGCCACCGCAGCCTCGACCTGCTGGGCTCCGGCGATCCTTCCGCTTCAGCCTTCCAAGTAGCTGGAATTACAGGCATGCGCTACCACGCCCGGCTCATTTTTGATTTATTGCAGAGATGAGGTCTCGCTGCCCAGGCGGGTCTCGAACCCGCGGGCTCAGGCCATCCACTCACCTCAGCCTCCCAAAGGCGCGGGATGACAGGCTGAGCCACCGAGCCCGGCTCAAAAATAAATTTTACAAGGTATGGACGGGTGGACCCATGTCTCAGAGGGGGGAGCCTGAGGCCGGTTCTTTGAGTCTGCATCTGGGTCCCCTGGGGGCTCAGGACCCAAGAGATGCCCAGAGAGGGTGGGCAAACCACTCGGGACACACAGCCAGCGGGTGGCAAGGGCGGGCAGGGCCCCGGGCCCGGCCTCCCTGTCTGAGTGTGACCAGGGCACAGGCGGGAGCCCAGGAGGGGCACTGCCAGGACCACCCTCTCTGGCCTCCAGTCCCCACCTCGCCCTCGTCCCTCCCCCAGTCAGCCTGCTGCACCCTCTTCCGGCCTCCAGGACCAGATCTGCAGGTCACCCCGGCGGGGCGCGGTGTCTCACGCCTGTCATCCCAGCACCTTGGGAGTCCGAGGTGAAAGGACTGCCTGAGCCCACAGGTTCAAGACCAGCCTGGGCAACTTGGCGAGACCTCGTCTCTACCATAAATCCAAGAATTAGGGCAACCCTTTTGGGTCCCCTCCCGCTTGGAAGCTATTATGTACTCAATAAATCCTGCTTTCTCAGTTAAAAAAAGAAAAAAAGAAAACTCAGCCGGGGGTGGTGGTGCGCGCCTGTAGTGCCGGCTCCTGGGAAGGCTAAGGCGGAAGGCTCGCCAGAGCCCGGCAGGTCGAGGCTGCAGTGGCCGGGAGCGGGACACTGGACTCCAATGAGACTGGCTCGAAAAAAGTCGCCCAGGCGTGCTGGCCCGGCCTCCCAGGGCCCCCGCGAGAGTGACCCCTGCGACATCCAGGTCACCCACGCGGCCCTGGCCCGCCCCTGCCTGAGCGCTGCCCCCACGGCGGTCCCAGAGCTGCCCGGGCCTTGCGTGGGGCTGGCACGTGCTGTTCCCGGCCCTGGCGCCCTTCCCTGCAGACTCCTCCCGGGGCCCGAACACACCCCTCGGGGGTCCCCCCGGCCAGGGGAGCGAGACCCCAGATGGCCACGTGTGGGGTGGGGGGGCGACGGAGCGACGGCAGGGGAGACCGAGTCTCAGAGAGAGAGGCAAACACCCCGAGACAGCAGAGACAGAGGAACAGAGACAGACAAAGAGAGACACCCACGTGGAGAGACGCAGGGAGACACAGCAGAGACAGGGGAACAGAGAGAGACACAAAGAGAGACACCCACGTGGAGAGACGCAGAGACAGGGGAACAGAGAGAGACACAAAGAGAGACACCCACGTGGGAGAGACGCAGGGGACCAGCAGAGACAGGGGAACAGAGAGAGACACAAAGAGAGACACCCCCGTGGGGGGGACGAGGAGACAGGGGAACGAGAGAGACACAAGGAGACACCCCGGGGAAGCAGAGACAGGGGAACAGAGAGAGACAAAGAGAGACACCCACGTGGAGAGACGCAGGGAGACACAGCAGAGACAGGGGAACAGAGAGAGACACAAAGAGAGACACCCACGTGGAGAGACGCAGAGACAGGGGAACAGAGAGAGACACAAAGAGAGACACCCACGTGGAGAGACGCAGAGACAGGGGAACAGAGAGAGACACAAAGAGAGACACCCACGTGGAGAGACGCAGAGACAGGGAACAGAGAGAGACACAGAGAGAGACACCCACGTGGAGAGACGCAGGGAGACACAGCAGAGACAGGGGAACAGAGAGAGACACAAAGAGAGACACCCACGTGGAGAGACGCAGAGACAGGGGAACAGAGAGAGACACAGAGAGAGACACCCACGTGGAGAGACGCAGAGAAAACAGCGGGAACAGAGAGAGACACAAAGAGAGACACCCACGTGGAGAGACGCAGAGACAGAGGAACAGAGAGAGACACAGAGAGAGACACCCACGTGGAGAGACGCAGGGAGACACAGCAGAGACAAAAACGGAGAGAGAGACACAGAGAGGGAGACAGCGGCAGAGAGACACAGCGAGAGGAAGGCAGCGACGAGAGAGAGAGAGACACAGAGAGGGGACAGGAGCAGGGCGAGACGCGGGGCGGCGCCGAGAGACACCGCGGCAGAGAGCGAGACGAGGCGGACAGAGCCAGCGGGGGGCTCGGAGGCCGCCGGGGGCGCCCCTCCCCCCGCCCCCCCGCCCCCGCCCCCGCCCCCGCCCCCACCCGGCTCGCGCAGCAGCAGCAGCACCGCCCCGTCCTGCAGGCGCGCGTCGCGCACGCTCAGCCGGTCGTCCAGGCGCCGCGCGTTGTAGTAGAAGCCGCGCCGCCACGAGCCCACGCCGCGCCGCACCAGCTGCGCCCGCAGGTCGCTCAGCGTGTCGCCGGGCCGCACGGCCAGCGGCAGCAGCAGCGCCTCGTCCGCCAGGTGCACCTGGATGTGGAGGCGCCGCCAGCGCCGCAGGCCGCGCCGCAGCCCGTCCATGGCGCGGCCGGTCCGCCCGCCCGCCCGACCGCTCGGCTGCGCGCCCGCCCGCGCGGGGCGCGGGGCGGGGCTCCGGGAGGGGGCGGGGCCCGCCGCGGGGGCGGAGCCTCCCGGCCGCGCGGACCACGGAGCGCGGGGCGGGGCTCCGGGAGGGGGCGGGGCCTCCCGGCCGCGCGGACCACGGAGCGCGGGGCGGGGCTCCGGGAGGGGGCGGGGCCCGCCGCGGGGGCGGGGCCTCCCGGCCGCGCGGACCACGGAGTGCGGGGCGGGGCTCCGGGAGGGGGCGGGGCCCGCCGCGGGGGCGGGGCCTCCCGGCCGCGCGGACCACGGAGCGCGGGGCGGGGCTCGGGGCGGGGGCGGGGCCAGCCGCCCCGCCTGGAGCGCAGCGGCGCGATCCCCGCCCCCTGCGGCCCCCGGGCCTCCTCTTCGGGCGCGCGCCACCACCCCGACTGGTTTCCGAAACGTTCCTGGAGACGGGGCCTCGCTGGGTTGCCCCAGGCTGGAGTGCAGAGGCGCGATCTCGGCTCACGGCGGCCTTGACCCCCCTGGCCTGGCCTCTTCTCCCACTCGGGCCTCCCGGCTCGCCGGGACGACAGGCGCCGCCACACCTGGCTCAATTTTTAACTTGGTTTAGAGATGGGAGTCTCACTATGTTGCCCAGGCTGGTCTCGAACTCCTGGCCTCAAGGGGCCCTCGGCATCAGCCTCCCAAAGTGTGCTGGGGTTATCGGCATGACCCCCCTTCCGGCTGCACCCGGCCTGCGCAGCTGCCTTTCCTTCCCCACTCCCTCCCTTCGGCTTTCAGAGTCTGGCTCTGTTCCCAGGGCCAGCAGTGGCGCAATCACAGCTTCCTGCAGCCTCCACCTCCTGGGCTCAAGCTGTCCTTCAGGAGCTATTTTAGACAGAAATCAAGGGAAGCTTCTCTGAGGCACCATGTAAGTTAACATCAGAAGCAGACAGCCAGGCGCGGTGGCTCACGCCTGTCATCCCGGCACTGGGAGGCCGAGGTGAGAGGATTGCCTGAGCCCATGGGTTGGAGACCAGCCTGGGTGACGGGGCAAGACCTCGCCTTTACAATAAATAAAAAAAATTAAGCCGGGCTCGGTGGCTCAGCCTGTAATCCTGCACCTTGGGAGGCTGAGGTGAGTGAATTGCCTGAGCCTGCACGTTCGAGACCCGCCTGGGCAACTTGGCCAGACCTCATCTCTATAATAAATCAAAAAATTAGCAGGGCATGGTAGAGCGGGCCTGTAGTTCCAGCTACTCGGAAGGCTGAGGCGGAAGGATCGCCAGAGCCTAGTGGGTTGAGGCTGCGGTGGCCGGGAGCGGCCACTGCACTCCAGTCTGGGCGACAGAGTGAGACTCCGACTCAAAAAAAACAAAGCTTCCCTTAATTTTCCCATGACACAATTACTTCCCATTTTACAGCGGAATAAACCGAGGTGTAGAAAGAATAACTTCCCTGAGGAAACACAGTGAAAAGTGGCCGAGCCCGGATTTGAACCCTGGACACCTGACTCTGGTGTCATCCACTCACTACATAAACATCACCCTCATACAACCATCAGACTTCAAATAGAGGACTTTATTTTTTATTTTTTTTATTTTTTGAGTTGGAGTCTCACTCGGTCGCTCAGACTGGAGTGCAGTGGCCACTCCCGGCCGCCGCAGCTTCGACCTGCTGGGCTCTGGGATCCTTCCGCCTTCCGAGTAGCCAGAACTACAGGCACGCGCTACCACGCCTGGCTGATTTTTTGATTTATTGTAGAGATGAGGTCTCGCTGCCAGGTGGGTCTCGAACCCGCGGGCTCAGGCAATCCACTCACCTCAGCCTCCCAAAGGTGCGGGATGACAGGCTGAGCCACCGAGCCCGGCTCAGATGGAGGACTTTAAAGGCGGCTAAAACCAAAATAAATTCCAGATGGACCCTCCTCACCACCCCCGAAAAAGAAACTATAAAACGACCAAGAGATACGCCAGGCTCGGTGGCTCAGCCTGTCATCCCAACACTTTGGGAGGCCAAGGAGAGTGGATTGCCTGAGCCTGCGGGTTCGAGACCCACCAGGGCAACTTGGCAAGACCTCGTTTGCTACAGTAAATCAAAAATTAGCTGGGCACGGTAGCAGGTGCCTGTAGTTTCAGCCGCTTGGAAGGCTGAGGTGGAGGGACGGCCAGAGCCCAGCAGGTCGACGCTGGGGTGGCCGTGAGCGTGCCACTGCACTTCAGCCTGGGCAATGGAGTGAGACTCCAACTCGGAAGGAAGAGGAAGGAAGGAAGGAAGGAGGAAGGAAGGAAGAAGAAGGAAGAGGAAGGAAGAGGAAGGAAGGAAGGAAGGAAGGAAGGAAGGAAGGAGAAGGAAGGAAGGAAGGAGAAGGAAGGAAGAAGGAAGGAAGGAAGGAAGGAAGGAAGGAAGGAAGGAAGGGAAGGAAGGAAGGAAGGAAGGAAGGAAGGAAGGAAGGAAGGAGGAAGGAAGGAAGGAAGGAAGGAAGGAAGGAAGGAAGAAGGAGAAGGAAGGAAGGAAGGAAGGAAGGAAGGAAGGAAGGAAGGAAGGAAGGAAGGAAGGAAGGAAGGAAGAAACCAAGGGGCTGGGTACATGGGAGTTGAAAATAATAATTCCAGTGTGTTAAAGCATGGCATTAAACACAGAGGACTTTAATGAAAAGACTCATAACTAATTACATACAAAAACAAAATTCCTACACATATACAGACACATACAATTACTAGAAGGGGTCAGGAGTGGTGGTTCATGCCTGTAATCCCAGGACTTTGGGAGGTTGAGGTGGGCAGACTGCCTGAGGCCAGGAGTTCCAGGTTGGCCTGGGCAACACGGCAAGATCCCTTCTCTACAAAAAATTTAGCGGGGCTCGGTGGCTCAGCCTTTGGGAGGCTGAGGCGAGTGGATGGCCTGGGCCCGCGGGTTCGAGACCTGCCTGGGCGGCCAGACCTCATTTCTACAATAAATCAAAAAATCAGCCGGGCGTGGTAGCGCCTGCCTGTAATTCCGGCTTCTCGGAAGGCTGAGGCGGAAGGATCGCCGGAGCCCAGCGGGTCGAGGCTGCGGTGACTGGGAGCAGCCACTGCACTCCGGTCTGGGCGACAGAGTGAGACCCCAACTCAAAAAAAAAAAATAAAAATAAAAAATAACAACAAAAAAAAACAAGGCAGCCAATAGGCAAAATCAAAGAAAGACTTCCAAGACAAAACACCATTGTTTTTTTTGAGTCAGTGTCTCACTCTGTCACTCAGGCTGGAGTGCAGTGGCATAATCACAGCCACCCCAGCCTCAACCTGCTGGACTCAGGTGATCCTTCAGCCTCAGCCTTCCAAGTAGCTGGAACTACGGGCATGCGCCACCACACCCGGCTAATTTTTGATTTACTGTAGAGACAAGGTTTTGCCATGTTGCCCAGGCTGGTCTCGAACCCCTGGACTGGGACAATCCTCTCACCTCTACTTCCCAATGTGCTGGGATGACAGGCACGAGCCACCACACCCTGCTAGGACTGGTTTCTTTAATATGTAAAAAGCATTCAGAAATCAATAAGAACCAACAAGCCAACAGAAAAAGGGGCAAGAAACACAAATATCTTGCAAGGGAGTTCGTTCTCACTCACGGTAAAGTAAATATAAAATAAAACCACCACGAAATACCTTTTTCGTCTTCTCATCTACCTGGTGGGTAGAGATGAAAAGGTCTGACCATTGGCGGTGTGGGGAACAGAACCTGTGAAATGGTGTTCTCTCTCTGACAATAGCTGTTGAAATGCACAAGCCAGGCATGTCCCTACTGAGAATACATCCGTGTGCACAAAGACAGATTACAGCATAATACACATGCCAGGCAATTGATGGGAAACCCACGGAGAATACCACGGGTGGCACGATTTCCCCCTGCCAGCTCCCTGAACAAAAGAGGGAAACTGAGGCGCAGAGCTGAGTCGGGGTGAAACGAGAGCCCAGGCTGGTGTGCACCCTCTCCGGGGCAGGTGGACGGGCTGGCTTTACCTGCCCAACCAGGTCGCCATGGCCCGGGCCACCTCCCTTATTGGGCTACATTCTAGCTCTCGGCCTCACCCTTCCGACCTGCCGGTGTCTAAGCAGGTCAAAGCGAGGCCCAGGGACACTTAGCCCGCGAGTGTCGGGTGCCATTTCGAGTTAATTCTTTCTCATGAAGCCACAAGGAAGAGCCAGGTGGCTGCGGCGGCCGGCCTCTGCCTCGGTGGCCGGATTAGAGGGATCATGGTTTCTGCCTCGAGACACTGTATTATCTGTCACGGGCAATTATGGGAGATCTAGGCAGACAGTGACAAGCCAGCTGTCCCCGGGATTCCCAGGGTCCGAAGTCTGGGAGGCACAGAGTCGTGGGATCACCGAAACGGTTGACTCCCCGGATCTTGGAACACCTGCTGTGCGTTCCTCCCTCTGAATGTTGTAGGATCTCAGAGCTCTCCGCTGTGTGGGCGAGGGCTTCTGAGCATTCATCAACACACATCGCTTCTGGCTGTCTTAGAGGAGAAAGAGGCACAGGCGAACGTTTTCCGGAGTTCGGAGTGCCAGTGGGAGGTGAGAGGAATCGTCTTGAAAAATGGGCCAGAGACCCCTGCGTGGTGGCTCACGCCCATAATCCCAGCACTTAGGGAGGCCGAGGCGGGTGGATCGCTTGAGTCCAGGAGGTCGAGACCAGCCTGGGCCACATAGAGATACCTCGTCTGGACAAAAAAAATAAATAAATAAAAATAAAAATGAGTTAACTGGGTGTGGTGGTGCTTGCCTGTAGTTCCAGCTACTTGGGAGGCTGAGGTGGGAGGATCGTCTGAGCCTGGGAGGTCGAGGCTGCAGTGAGTTATGATCAGACCACTGGCACTCCAGCCTGGGCGAAAGAGGGAGACCCCCGACTAAAAAAAAAAGAAATGAGAACAGGGCAACACATGCAAAAAATGGACACAAAAGACACATGGGAAATTGTAAAAGAAAGACTTGCACGAGAAAGTGTTCAGACTTTCTAGAACTTTCGTTTTTGTTTTTTTTTTTTGGAGTTGGAGTCTCACTCTGACGCCCAGACTGGAGTGCAGTGGCCGCTCCCGGCCACCGCAGCCTCGACCTGCTGGGCTCCGGCGATCCTTCCGCCTCAGCCTTCCAAGTAGCCGGAATTACAGGCATGCGCTACCACGCCCGGCTGATTTTTTGATTTATTGTAGAGATGAGGTCTCGCTGCCCAGGCAGGTCTCGAACCCGCGGGCTCAGGCCATCCACTCACCTCAGCCTCCCAAAGCGCGGATTACAGGCTGAGCCACCGAGCCCGGCTTACAAAAGAAATTTAAAAATTGGCCAGGCGTGGTGGTGCACACCAGCTACTCGGGAGGCTGAGCCGGGAGAACTGTCTGAGCCCAAGAGGTAGAGACTGCGGTGAGCTGTGATCATCACTGCACTGCAGGCTGGGCGACAGCACGAGACCTTGACTCAGAAAAATAAAAAATAAGTAAATAAAAGGTAAAAATAAATCTTGCTAGTCAGACCCCAGGGCACGAAGCTCCATGGAGTCCCAGAGAGAGCTTCTCCCATGTCTCAGCTCCTGCATGCCTCGATGACTCTCTACAGAGCTGCCGGGGTCCGGGGTGCAGAGGGGGGTGAGAGAAAGTCTCTAGTCCCAAGGCGCACACCGCCCCTCTCCTACCCAGATGCACAAAGAGGATCAGTGGCAGGGAAGTCAGGTGCACCAAGAGATACGCACAGAGACACACGCCAGACACACAGCGAGCGGGAGAACCGGGCACCTGGAGTCAACATGACGGACACGCACAGCCCTGGCACACACACGAGCCACACACACCTCGAAACAAAACAAGACACCCCAGGGCGACACCAGGCACACCCCGAAACAGACTCACAGAGAGACAGGCTCTTGGACCTGCAAGCACGCACAGACACGCACCCGAGATACGCACTTGCGCAGCCCGGGGGAGGCCCTCAAGCCCTCTGGGAGGCCCGATCCAGCCTCCACCCGGCCTCCGCTAAAGGTAGGGTGCAGTCGGGAGAACGCGGGCGGGGTGGGGTGGGGGCGCTGGCGGCAGCAGCACAGAACGCGGTTCTTGGGTGCCACCTGGCGGGCATGCGGGGTAGGGGCCCGGCAGCCCCGAGGGTGCCCGACGTCTCTGCGGGTCTCCCTGGCCATCTGTTCCTGCTTGTGTCTCTATTTGCAGTCCTGTGTGTGTGTGCGTGCATGTCTTTTTTTTTCCTCTCTCCTATTTTTTTTTGAAATGAGGTCTCACCGTGTTGCCCCCACTGGTCTTGAACTTCTGGCCTTGGGCGGTCCTCCTGCCTCGGCCTCCCAAAGAGCTGGGATGACAGGCGTGAGCTGCTGCGCCTGGCCTATTTCTTTTTTTTTTTTTGAATTGGAGTCTCACTCTGTCGCCTGCTCCCGGCCACCGCAGCCTCGACCCGCTGGGCTCCGGCGATCCTTCCGCCTCAGCTTTCCGAGTAGCCGGAACTACAGGCGCGCGCTACCACGCCCGGCTGATTTTTGATTTATCGTAGAGATGAGGTCTCGCCAAGTTGCCCAGGTGGGTCTTGAACCCGCGGGCTCAGGCCATCCACTCACCTCAGCCTCCCAAAGGCACGGGATTACAGGCCGAGCCACCGAGCCTGGCTGTCTTTTTTATTTTTTAGAGATGGGGTCTCGCTATGATTCCCAGGCTGGTCTTGAACTCCTGGCCTCGGGCAATCCTGCCTCGGCTTTCTAAAGCTCTGGGATGACAGGCGTGAGCCACCGTGCCGGCCCGTGTCTATTTCCCTTTGTGTCTCTGTCTCTCTGCATCTGTGTCTCTCGGTGTCTCTGTCTCTCTCCATCTTTCTCCCCCATGCCACCTCCACCTGTGGAGCCGGAAGTCCCTTCCATAATTGAGCCAGGCACCTCCATGACCCTTCCCTGCACACCTCCTTGGGCTCCTCCCCCCCATGGCAATGTGGCACTTCCTGCCACCCATGGGAGCCCGCCTATGACTCCCCCCGCAGCCCACCCACTCCTGCGTTCAGGTCCTTGGGGCAGGGAGCCCACGTGGAGGTAGCACGTGGTCCCCCCGCTGTGCCTGGTCCAAATAGACCTGACATGGCCTGCACTATCCTTCCCAGGGAAGGCAGTCGGTGCTTGTGACATGGGGATGGGCAGGGGACATGGGGGCAATGAGGATTTGGAGCCCCCCAAGCAAGGAGAGTGACCCTTGAAACCTACCGGCTGGTGGCCTCAAGTCCCCACAATCCAGCTCACCGAGTTACCCCAAGGTGCAAGTCCATCCATTTCTGGGGGCTTCTGAAAATGCTGTTCCCGCTGGGCTCGGTGGCTCAGCCCGTCATCCCAGCACTCTGGGAGGTCGTGGCGAGTGGACTTGCCTGAGACCACGAGTTCGAGTCCAGCCCAGGCACCTTGGCGAGCCCCCGTCTCTACAGTAAATCAAAAATTAGCCGGGCATGGTGGTGCGCGTCTGTAGTTCCGGCTACTTGGAAGGCTGAGGCAGAAGGATCGCCGGAGCCCAGCAGGTCGAGGCTGCGGTGGCCGGGAGCGCCACTGCCCTCCAGTCTGGGCGACACAGTGAGACTCCAACTCAAAAAAGAAAGAAAGAAAGAAAATGCTGTTCCCACTCCTGGAATGCCTTTTCCCAACACCTCCTTCATCATGGTTCAGGCCTACCCAGTCACCTCCTCCAGGAAGCCAGTCTCGTCCCACCCCCAGAGAGCAGGAACCTTCTGTCTGTCCCGGTCACATCCCTGACACAACCTTGCAAGCGGGAGATACCAGGAAGTGTTTATTAAATGCATGAGCAGGGAAAATAAAAAAGCCCTGAAGCCATGTGGGCTTTCTCCCCGCTTGTGAAACCGACCCTGCTGGGTTTCATCTCAGCCGCGTCTGTAAATATTTGGCCTGCCAGGCGGGCGGCAGTGGCGCGGGAGGCGTCGGTGCCTTTTACGAGCTCTCCACAAGGCCGAGCGCACCACTTCCATGACTGGTCCATGGGGTGCCCCAGCAGTTTCCCAGCCGGCTGGCATTAGGTGGGGGTGATTGCAGGCCCAGAAGCAACGGGGAGAGACACCCTCAGTGGCTTGCACTTAACGCCGCAGTGTGTGGCATTCAAGAGCCTGGGACAGCACCTCTTGTTTGAAAAATCACAAATGCGACATTATCGATTTCAGCCGTGGGGGCCATTAAGCCCAAGTAGTTCCCCTGTCCTGGGTCTAAAGGCCCCTCTGAGGGAGACACATCTTTCTGGCAATCAGGCACCCCAGTTTAGACCTTGACTCTTGCTAAAAGAATGCATAGTAGCCAGGGCTCGGTGGCTCAGCCTGTAATCCGGCACCTTTGGGAGGTTGAGGTGAGTGGATTGCCTGAGCCTGTGGGTTCGAGACCCGCCTGGGCAACTTGGCAAGAAATCATCACTACAATAAATCAAAAATTAGCCGGGCGTGGTAGAGCGCGCCTGTAGTTCCAGCTGCTTGGAAGGCTGAGGCGGAAGGATCGCCGGAGCCCAGCAGGTCGAGGCTGCGGTGGCCGGGAGCGGCCACTGCACTCCAGTCTGGGCGACAGAGTGAGACTCCAACTCAAAAAGAAAAAAAAAAAAGAATGCATAGCAAGTCGGGGGCGGTGGCTCACGCCTGTAATCCCAGCACTTTGGGAGGTCGAGGTGAGACGATTGCCTGAGCTCAGGGATTTGAGACCAGCCTGAGCAACATGGCGAGAACATGCCTCTACAATAAATTAAAAAAAAAAAATTAGTCAGGCATAGTGGTGTGCATCTGTGGTTCCTGCTACTCGGAAGGCTGAGGCAGAAGGATCACCTGAGCCAGCAGGTCGAGGCTGCGGTGGCTGGGAGCGTGCCACCGCACTCCTGCCGGAGCAACAGAGTGACACTCCCATTAAAAAAAAAAAAAGAATAGCAACCGCAAGAACTTGCTAAGCACCTACTGCATGCAGTTTGTTGTGCAAAGAGCTTTAAAGGCATTGTCTAGTTGCAGTCTCCTCAGAAGTCACCTGGGCTGTGAGCAAACCCAGAGGCCGTCAAGGTCACTGGTTGGAGGCTGACCAGAAGGCAGAGGGCAGAGGTGGGATTCGAACCCGTCTCCTTGTCTTGGTCTCCAGCAAATCACTCACGGCTCTGCTCTGAGGCTGCCCTGCCAGGGCCAACGTGCAGAGACTGCAGTGGCAGTAAGCGTGCCACGGCGCTCCAGCCTGGGTGACAGAGTGAGACTCCAACTAAAAAAAAATAAAATAAAATAATGAACCACCTATCCCTTTACCACATGGGGCCTCAGGGTGGGCCCCCCAAGAATTAGGGACCCGGGGTCTGAGCCCAGCTCTGCCCCTGCACCTCTGAGCGAGTCTCGGCCTCTCCCAGGCCCTGAGCCGTGATCAGTGCTTGGCTTTCCCCAGCAACGGGGCATGTCTGGGTTTGGGAAAGTTGCGTGTCGGCCGCGTGTATCTTTGTACGCAGCTGTCACCGCCCCGGGGACGAGAGATGTCCAGCTTGCTTTGCTGATATTCACATCTGGCACTTGCCAAAGGGCACTGTCATACCCCAGTGTGGCGGCAGTCAATCACAGAACTCCTTACGACCGCAGAACCTTTCTGTGGTCGGAGGGAGATGGCCACGGAAAAAGATCTCAGGCTACTGGCTTCGAAGATGGAGGAAGGTCAACCAGAAGTGGCGGCGAACGCCTGCAGCCCCAGTAACTCGGGAGGCTGAGGTGGGAGGACCACCTGTGCCCAGGCTTTCTGAGGCTGCAGTCAGCTATGATTGTGCCACTGCACTTTGGCCTGGGCAACACAGCCAGATCCTGCCTCTTATTTTATTGTTTGAGTCAGGGTCTCACTTTGTTGTCCAGGCTGGAGTGCTGCAGCAGGATCACGGCTCACCACAGCCTTGACCTCCTGGGCTCTGGGATCCTCCTCTCATGTAGCTGGTACTACAGGGGCACGCCGCCACACCTGGCTAATTTTTTTTTTTTTGAGTTGGAGTCTCACTCTGTCGCCCAGACTGGAGTGCAGTGGCCGCTTCCGGCCACCGCAGCCTTGACCTGCTGGGCTCCGGCGCTACCACCCCGGCTAATTTTTTTGATTTACTGTAGAGATGAGGTTTCGCCAAGTTTCCCAGGCGGGTCTCGAACCCATGGGCTCAGGCAATCCACTCACCTCGGCCAGGCTGGTTTTAAACTCCTGGCCCCAAGCAATCCTCCCACCTCAGCCTCCCTAAATGTTAGGATTAGAGGTGTGAGTCACCATGCCCAACCTGGCCACTGTCTTAAACAAAAAAATATGGAGGGGCCATATGGAGAGGCCAGACTTGGTGGCTCAGACTGTAATCCCAGCAAGCACTGTGGGGGGCCGAGGCGAGTGGATTGCCTGAGCCCGCGGGTTTGAGACCAGCCCGGGCAGCCTGGCAAGACCTCCTCTCTACAATAAATAAAAAATTAGCCGGGTGTGGTAGCTCATGCCTGTAGTTCCAGCTGCTTGGAAGGCTGAGGCAGAAGGATCGCTGGAGCCCAGCAGGCCAATGCTGGGGTGGCCGTGAGCGTGCCACTGCACTCCAGCCTGGGTGACAGAGTGAGACTCCCACTCAGAAAATAAAAAATAATGGAGAAAGAAGCCAGGAGGCAAGGATGCTGCGAAAAGCAGGAAATGACCTCTCCCCCAGCAGGTATAGAGGGAATCAGCCCTGCCCACATCTGGATTTTAGCTCAGTGAGGCCCGTGTCAGACTTCTGACTCCCAGAGCTGCAGAATGGTGAACGTGTACTCTGGTAAACCCCAAAGTGTGTGTTCCTTTGTCGCGGCAGCTGTGGGAGGTACACGTACCCAACTGTCCTACAAGTTCTGTCTCCAGATGAGGGTGGCATTCTCAGGAGAGAGAACTCGGCATCCCAGGAGCCAACAGGGCTAGACTTGACCCGATCACCCAGGAAATCTTCCCAGCAGTCCGAAACAGAGGTATCACCTCCATTTGAGAAAATGTCCCTAAGTCACTTCCCTGAGTGCACGCAGCTGAGCTCTGAACCCACCCAGCAGCTGACAGCTCAGGCAGAGACCCAATTTCCACCCCGGTTTACAGAGGTAGGAAAGGTCTCCCCTCTCCTGGGGGCCACTGAATGGGCTGGAGAGAGACCCCACCCCTTGACCCGGCAAACCTGTGAAAAGGCTCTGCCTCTCCATGACTTCATGGCTGTCGCTCGATTTTGTTTTGAATCAAAAGGCGCCCTCTTAAGCCGACGTGGTGCCTCACGCCTGCAATCCCAGCACTTTGAGAGGTTGAGGTGGGAGGATCGTTTGAGGCCACCCAGGGCAGCGTAGAAAGACCTTGTGTCTAAAAAAGAGAAGTATATATATTTTTAAAAGAAAAAAAATAAATTATATAGAATATAAAAAATAAAAAAGGCCCCATTATAACTCTGCCTTTGAAATTACGTGGCTAGGAATAATGCGTGCAATTTAAGGCTGGCAATCAACGCACCGGCTTGAGAGTTCCTGCAAGTGAGAACACTGAACCTAGGAGTCGTCCTGAAATGTAATGAAATCTTTATGAATATGCAATTTAGCAACTGGTGAAGCTGACATACTGCTGTAGATATGGGGACATTTAATAAGGTTCATTCTGACTTGGAAGCTTTCTCTGGGTCCATCACCCCTTCCCCCGGCCCTCTCACATTTTGTGGTCTCAACACATTTTGTGGCTCCCAAACTCCCCCTTTAAAACGTGAGCACCTGGGGGTCTATTCCTGTAGGGCTTCCCTGGGCCTGCCAACGTTGATTAAGCAGCGACTGCATGCCTGGCACAGTTCTAAGCCTTTATGTGGGCTAACTGGGCTTCGTAAAGATCGCGTGTGGTGATTACCATTATTATTCTCTTCCACCTAAAGAAGCCAGAACAGAGAGTGATCATTAACTGCTCACGCGAGAGGGTTGTGAGGCCAGACCCCAGCGGTCTGGCTCCCAAGAAGCCCCAGACACCCCCTTGCCAAAAGTCTTACAAATCGTAATAACATCTACATAACGTAAAATTCACCGTCTTAATCATTTTAAGTACACAGTTTAGGGGCATTAAGCACATTCACGTTCTTGCACAGCCAACACCACTATCGTCTCCAGAACTGTCTCTTCCCAAACGGAAACTCCGTCCCCATGAAACACTCCGTCCCCTCCCCAGCCCAGGGTGTCCCCCATGCTGTCCCTGGAAATCTGATGACTCTAGCGACCTCCTAGGAGTGGGACTTCACAGCATGTGTTTGGGAGTCTCACTCTGTCGCCCAGGCTGGAGGGCTAGGCTCAGGTGATCCTTCCGCCTCAGCCTTCCAAGTAGAGAGGAACCACAAGCACGCGCCACCATGCCCTGCTAGTTTTTTGATTTATTGTGGAGATGAGGTCTTGCCAAGTTGCCCAGGCTGGTCTTGAACCCCTGGGTTCAGGGAATCCTCTCACCTTGGCCTCCCAAAGTGTGGGGATTACAGGTGTGAGCCACCACACCTGGCAGGATGTGCCTTTTGTCTGGCTTATTTCACTAAGCATAACATCCTCAGGGTTCATCCACGCTGTGGCCCGTGTCAGAATTTCCTTCCTTTTTTATAAGCTGAAGAATATTCCATTGTATGAATGGATCACACTTTGCTTACCTGTATCACTACACATTTATCAGCACGGCTGCTTTCAGAAAACCAGAAAAATTGAGCCAGTGTGGGGGCTCACCCCTGCAACCTCAGCACTTTGGGAGGCCGAGGCAGAAGGATCGCTTGAGCCAGGAGTCCGAGACTAGTCTGGGCAACATAGTAAGACCCTGTCTACAAAAAAATGAGCCAGGTGTGGTGGCATGCACCTGTCGTCCCAGATACTCAGGAGGCTGAGGTGGAAGGAGCCCCTGAGCCCAGGAGGTCAAGGCTGCAGTGAACTGTGATTGTGCCACTGCATTCTAGCCTAGGCAACAGAGCGAGATGACTCAAAAAATAAAAATAAAAAGGTGGCCTCATTTGGAAAGAGGGTTACAGCAGATGTAATCACTTAAGATGAGGTCACACTGGAGGAGCGTGGACCCTAGCCCACCAGGCCAGTGTCCTTAAAAAGGGGACACTGGGACACAGACATGCACGGAGGGAAGACACCATGCGATGGTGAAGCAGAGCAGAGATCAGGGTGACACTTCCACGAGCCAAGGATTGCTGGAAGCTGGGGAGGCCTGGGACAGAGACTCCTTCGGCCTCAGCGCTGCCCATACCCAAGCTGGGCCTCCTGGCGTCCACACCCGTGACCCCATCTGTGGATTTCTGTGGGGTCGGTGGCACGGTTCCAGCTGCCCATTGTAGCACAAGTACTCTGTCCCTACGTGGGATCCAGGCCTGGTCAGCGAGAAGTGGACGAGGGGGCGGGGGCTGCCTCCCCTTCCCGCTGCTATCCTCGGGCGGTTGGCAGTGGCCCGGCTAGGAGGGAGCGCTCCACGGCAATCCAGGCACAACCGGAAAGCAGGTCACAGCCCCAGCCCGGCTGCCTCCTCCCTGCAGGTTGAGCTCGGCTTTTATTGCCCAGCTGGGAAGTGCTCGACCCAGATTCGTCAAGGGGAGACGGACTCCGTGCAGGAGGAGACGTGGAGACGGCATCCGTCCACCTGCCACTGCAAAGGGAATCAAACAGCCACCACCGTGGGGGCCACGCTGGAGGACTGTGTTTCTTGGCAGCCCAGGCAGGGTGGCGAGGCCTGTGCCAGCCTGTCCCGAACGCTCTGGGTCCCAGGTTTCCACAGTACGTGGGCACGGGTTCAGGTGGCTCTTAGCAAGTGAAGCCCCCCAGAGGGACCCTCCCGAGCGCTGGCGGGGAAGGAGGGGCGAGAAGGTTCTGGCAGGTGACTCTGGGGGTTAACTCTTGCCACTCACCCCCTGCCAGTGCCGGTGCTGCCCACAGGCCACCTCAGGCCGTGAGGGCTCAGTGGCCACTACCTGCAAGGAGAAAACGGGAATCACGCTCACAGACGAGATTCTGCAGACCAACGTGTGTTTCTAGAGAGAGGGATCTGGCGCCAGCAGGCCAGTGTGGGGTCAGCACTGTCCCGTTTATGCCCAGCAGCCAGCAGGTACTGGGCATGGCACGCCCGGGACCCAGCCGGTGGCATGGGAGCCGACCACCAGTGCTGCATGCAGTCCCCAGCACAGAGGGGGCGGGGCTCATCAGGTGTCAATTACTGCAGTGGGCAGCCCACAACACACAGGCCCCACAAAGGAGTCCCAGTCCCCCCAGTTCCCGTCTGGCCTCTGCTGCCGGCAGGCTCTGTGACCTTCGGCAGACGGCCCCCGCTCCATGGGCAGTGTGGGCCCAGAAGACGTTGCAGGCGAGGCTTCCGCAGCCCCGCCACAAGGACACCCCTGCGCCCAAGGGGGGCCCCTGCCCTGTGGCCACGACGACGCGTGCGCACACACACACAGGCCCCAAAGGTGCGAACTGTAAACTTTATTCATGGAAAATGGAATGCCTCGTCAACAGAAACCTTGTCTTAAAAAGGGTGGAGCAGGAACACATTTGTTTAAAAACCAGCAGCGCGTCCACATCACTTTGCGCCACAGCACGGCAGGCGCTTCTGGGCGGGCCCGGAGCCCGCCGAGCTCCCCAGGAGCCAACAGTGCGTCGCCGACGACGCCGGCAGGCGGGCTCAGTAGCGGCGGGCGAAGTGGGGGTGCGGGTGCGGGTGGGGCGGTGGGACTCTGCCGCTCCGGTCCTGGCCAGCCACTCCGCCGCCGTCCGGTCCGCCGCCTGGAGCCGCGTGGCCCTGGGAATGTCCGCCTTGTGCAAAGCCACCTCGCCTAGGAACAAAGGCCGGCGGTTGGCCCCGGAAGGGCTCCGGGACGGCCGCCGGGCTGCGCGATTCTGAGGCCCCCAGCGTGGGCGTTGCCAGACGCGAGAAATCGTAATCACACACTGTCCTCCAGGTAACCAGAGAGCGTTCTCTGCATAAGCTGCAAAGAGCTGCTTTGGGGCTTGTTCTTGTAACATCCAACCCGGCTGGCTGATGAACATGCAAAGGGGACGCAGGGGAGGCAGCGTGGCTTGCCCCACCACGGGCAGGCGGGCCGCGGGCAGTGCTGCTTACCCCACCACGCCGCCCCGACTCGCCACGTGCCCTGGCCCCGAAGGCCCCGACAGGCCTCTCTCGCCACCTGGAAGAGAAGAGGAGTGCCGACAATCCCTCCTTGGGGAAGCCTCGGGACACGCGGGGGGGCGCCGCCCTTCCAGAGAGGTCTGGGACCACAGCCACCCTTGCTTCCGGGGTTGGGAGCCGGCCCGTACCTGGCCACCTTGCGTGCTCCCGGCCCACCACGCCTGCGTCCATGGCGCCCTGCCAGGCGCGCGCCGGATGCTCTTCCAGCCTCTGGCTGTGCTCTCCCCAGTCACGTCCGCCCCTTTGCCAAAAGAAAAGCAGACAGGGCCGTCCCATGTGCCACCAGAGTCATTCGGGAGGCGCACACCCACCCAATGCCTACCGTGTGGCTGGCTGTGCCATGCACCGAGGGCTCTGGAGAAACGGGAAAAGGACCGGAAGTGACATTTCCCCAAAGACAGATGAAAGGCCAGAGGCTTGTGAAGAGGCGCTCACCGTCCCCAGGGAGACACCCATCCACCCACCGCAAGACATCCACCCTGACGACGCCAGAGTCAGAAAGACAGACAAGGACTGGGCACACGTGGGAAGCTGGGTCCTTGCGCCTGCTGGCTGGAGGGGAGAGTGGCATGGCCACCACGGGACAGCCTGGAGGTCCTCAGTGCTGCACGGAACGGCCACGAGGCCCCGCACCCTCCCTGCGCAGGCGTCTGCCCAATGGAATCGCATCCAGAGAAACTGGCTCGTAAGCGTCTCCAGCAGTGAGATCCACAAACTAAAGGCAGAAGGACCTGGATGCCCAGACCCACAACGGGCAAAACACGACTCGAAGTGTCCACGGGCCGTGCCAGAGACAGAACGTGGCCGCGGACGCCCAGGGCGGGGGGAAGGAGGTGCTGTGGGGCAGGGCTTCTCTCTGGGGTGATAAGGATGTTTCAGAACTGAGGTCGGGACGACCACAGCCCCTGAGCACCCACAGCCCTCAACTGCACATTTCGGTGGCTCAACTGCACAGCATGGGAATTACACTTTCATAAAGCTGCTTCTTAAAAGTTCCAGACAGGAACTCTGGAGATTAACATCCACAGTGCCTGTGCCAGAAAGCTTCTAGACTGAGCCTGCACCAGAGCCGCCCACGGTGGATGCCAGGCGCAGGCCAAGAGGAGGCCCGAGAGGGAGCCCCTTCTGTGAGGCGGAGGAGTGTGCGCAGTGTCGGCCAGTGGGGGCAGCTGCTCGCCGTGCTCGTCTGCTCACCCATCTGCGTTTCCCACGGGCAAAACAGACTAAGTGACACCACAGGACCGCGCTCAGTAGGCGCTTGAGCACTTCACGCCAACTGATCAGACTGCTCCCAGCCTGGTGCTCGGAGCACATGCACGGCTCCAGTCGGAGCCCCCAGCCAAGGCACAGGGCCTTTCGGCTGAGGGAGGGAGGGGCAGCACGGGGAGCCAGGAACTGCCGCCGAGTGGGCTCAGAGGGAAGCAGCACGTGGGCAGGGGAGCCGAGCGCGCAGTAGGGGCTGGACCGGGGCCTGCCGGGCCACGGATCTCGCCTGGGTAGGGGGCACGGGCACAGCCTGCCCAGACGGTGGAGACGAGGCAGGCTGGCTGGGAGCAGGGCACAACGGTGCGGGCGACAGCCCACATCCTCCCGACAAGCCTGGGGCCCTCCCGAGCTGGCAGTGCTGCCCACAAGCTGCGGTGTTGGCAGGAAGGTAGGCTTGGACTCCCCGAGGAGGACCTGGCCCAGCGTCCTCAGCCCCGACCCGACAGCGTGGAGGCCTCGGGCGAGTGGCCCACAAACCTGCCACCCGGGTTCCCCCATAAGACCCCGAGCACCGGCTCCGGTGAGGATCCCCACAAGTGACCCCCAACCGGAGATCAGAGAGAAGCCCAAGGAGAGCGCACCTACGGAGGCGACATGGGAAATGGGGAGCTTCTCCACCGTCAACAGGGCGAGACCAAGAGCCTCAGTGCGTCCTTACGCAGGCAAGGAGCTGTGACTGCGGCGCCACGCCTGCAGTGCCCCCCACCGAGGGGGCTGCCCTGGGCCACAGGATGGCTCCTTGCCCTTCCTGAGTCAGGCTCTGAGCAGCAGCCTCCGCCTATCCCGTCCCGAGACTCGGCCCCCCTGGCTGAACTGCCCCAAGGACGCACACGGCCGGCCCCGGCTTCCGACCAGGGCACCCGCCACTCACCTGGGGGGCGGAGGCAGCCCCCGGCCTTCACTCAGCCTCTTGTCCGAGCCGTAACCACCCCAGCCGTCGCGGGAGTCCCGGCCATGTCGGTCCGGGGGTCCTCCGTGGCTGTGGCGGTCGTCTGAGTAGTGCTGGAAGGCACAAGAGGGACAGGGTGACACTCCGTCTTGTCACTCCCAGCCAGGCCTGCCTTTCCGGAGACCTGTCCACCTCTGACCCGTGGCCGAGAGGCCTGCTGAACCCGCCGCTGGCCCTCTGCTCCCAGCAGACCCCCTGCTTCCCGACGCTCCTTTGCACCTCACAGCGGCATCACTGGGCCCCCTAAGCCACCCTGTGAGCATGGACAACCGGTGCTTTCCAGCCCTGGCTGGCCCCACTCTGGGTCCACGGAGAAGGTCCCTGAGACCTGTCCCTGAAGGAAGAGTCAGGAGTGCCCCCCCCAGGGCGGATCAGCCCCCTCGGTGCTCAGTCACCTGACACCTGGAGCAGACACTGTGAACGCCAACCTCCCCTTATCCTGGCTGGCAATGCTGCAGTCAGTTCCCAGGGACCTTGGCAGTGGGCGACAGCAGTGCCGTGCCCTCTCCTTGCCCTGCTGTCAAAGCTGGCACCCTGACACCGTCTCCTGCCTCTCTCGGCCCTGCTGCTCCGGAGTCACACCCTGTCCCCCACCCCCACAGGCAGCCGAGCACCAGTACCCAGCACACCCCCTGAAACAAAGGGAGCCCAGCAAGCGTGGGCTGCACGGCAAATGCCTAGCTGCCTGCTGAGCGGCTGTGGAGTTCTGGGCACCCAGCGACAACTCAGGCTCTCCAAGCGGACAAGCAAAAGACCGCTTCAGGCTGCACTGACAAGACTAGGTGGGAACAAGCCCTGTGAGTCTGAGACTGCAGCCCGGCGAGTTCAAAAACCATCAACTACCTGCACTTCGAATCTGGCCCTAACGGCCACTTCCGCCCCCACCCCACGTGGACCTGAGCAGGCGCTCCTGACACCACAGCAGGCTGACCTGGGCTTGGTGTCTGGGCATCACTCACCTGTCCGTCTCGCTCACCCATCACTGGCCTCGAACCTTCCCTCCTGCAAAAGGAAAATGTCTCATTCAAACAGCAGCTGGCAGCATGACACATTTCTGCAGGCCACACAAGTCTCACAACTGGGACGCTTATTCTGTTCCACCATCTAAGCGCTTACTGGCCTGGAAAAAATGAAGACAAGCTAGCGCTCATCAAAGGCTTTCCCAGGGGTAGGAGTGAAGTCGGATCCTAAGATGGTGGGAATAAACATTTTACTCAAGCTTCCTGGGGGAGGTCTCCAAAACACAGCTCATGCCATGAAGCCAACACCGAATCCATCCGTAGCCCAGGGAGCAAAGTCAGGGCCCCAGGGATGCAGGAGCCTCCGATGACCGCCAGCTCCAGCCAGAACTCACTACTCAGGGTCCTCTCGGCACACCCACCCCCACTCTCCCTTTTCTGCCGCCCCATTTGGAGGAGCCAATGAGGAGGAATGTGGCTCAGGGACACACGGCCCAGGGGCGTACAAGGAGAAACCCAAGGCAGGCTTCTCAGGCTGTCTTATTCCATACGCCAGATACACTCCTCATTTTAAAAGGCACAGGGAGAACACTTATTTTTTCAGTCGGAGTCTCACTCTGTCGCCCTGGCTGGAGTGTAGTGGCACGCTCACAGCCACTGCAGCCTCGACCTGCTGGGCTTAGGCGATCCTTCCGCCTCAGCCTTCCAAGTGGCTGGAACTACAGATGCACACCACCATGCCCAGCTATGGAGAAACACTTTCAAAGAAAAGGCAGGCACTGGTTAAGAAACCCAGACCTTCACATGCAAAGCAGGCCCGAGGAGACCCTGTGCACCCGCCAGGCTGTCCTTCTCATGGTTTACAGCACAGGCTCCTCTGTGGTCCAGGCGCACGCCGTGAAGCCCTAGCCAGCCTAGACAGGTCCTACCTCTTCTCTAAACTAGCTTCCTAAGCTGCAGTAACAGGAGGCTGGGTTGGGTTGGGTGTAGTGGCTTATACCTGCAATCCCAGCACTTTGGAAGCCTGAGGTGGAAAGATCACTTGAAGCCAGGAATTCAAGATCACCCTGGGCAACACAGCGAGACCCTGTCTCTAAAAGAAATTATAATAAAATAAAAAGTGAGCCAGAAGTAGTGGTGTGTGCCTATAGTCCCAGCTTCTCAGGAGGCTGAGGTAGGAGGATCACTTGAGCCCAGGAGATTGAGGTTGTACTGAGTTACAATCATGCGACTGCACTCTAGTCGGGACAACACAGTGAGACCCCATCTCTAAAAAATAAAAAACAGACAAGATGGCTCATGCCTATAATCTCAGCACCTTGGGAGGCTGAGGTGAGAGGATTGCCTGAGCCCAAGAGTTCGAGACCAGCCTGGGCAACATGGTGAGTCCTTGTCTGTACAAAAATAATAAAAAATTAGTGGGGCGTGGCAGTGTAGTCCCAGCTACTTGGAAGGCTGAGGCAGAAGGATCGCCTGAGCGTGGCAGGTCAAGGCTGTGTTATCTGTGATCGTGTCACTGTACTCAAGTCTGGGAAACTGAGTTAGGTCCTGACTTAAAATAATAATAATAGTAATAATAAAAATAATAAAATGAGCTGGGCTCGGTGGCTCAGCTTATAATCCCACGCTTTGGGAGGCTGAGGTGAGTAGACTCCCTGAGCCCGCAGGTTCGAGATCCGCCTGGGCAACTCGGCGAGACCTCATCTCTACAATAAATCAAAAAATCAGCCGGGCGTGGTAGTGCACACCTGTAGTCCCAGCTACTTGGAAGGCTGAGGCGAAAGGATCGTCGGAGCCCAGCAGGTCAAGGCTGCGGTGGCCGGGAGCGGCCACTGCACTCCAGCCTGGGTGACAGAGTGAGACTCCAACTCAAAAAAAAAAAAAAAAAAGGAGGCTGGGCCAGGTCCTCCTCTAAGCCCCTCCCAGCTCCACGGGAAGATAGGAGCTGAAAGCGGGAGTGGCTGTGGAGAGACCTCAGGAAGCCAGGAACCCTTGGGACCGTCCCACATGCTCTGGGCACAGCTGGTTGCCCAGGGCCACCTCCGGCCCACTCATGAAGAGGAGGCGAATGGAATGAGCCCTGTGGTGGCTTCCTGCTCAGCAAGCCAAGGAGTCTGTACGTGACCCCCATTCCAACAACCTGTTCCAGTTCTGTGCAGTGAGTCACAGTCCCCCCCATGGGTCTCGGACGGACAAGGAACTTCACAGAACAGGAGAGAACCAACCCTGCACCAGGCCGAGCGCACCCGTGCTGGGTGTCCCCTGCCTGCCACGCCTGTGGCTGCAGGAGGGGCGGGTTGCTGACCTGTCAATGGCATGGCCCTGGTACTGGCCCCGGTCGCGATGGTTGAAGTCATGGAAGCGGTGATCTGGCCGGGGAAAGTCCGGGCGGTATTTGTCCTCCATCGCCACGCGTTTTCCTTCCGGCCAGTAGGCATCGTCTCGCCTAGTGTTTTTTATTTTTAAAAGGATGCAAATTCCATTTACGAAAGAGAAGAAAAAGGAGGGGGCGGAGGTGGGGAGGGGAGCACTCTCTCCAGACCCGGCATCGTTTAAAATGCCCTGCAGGGCTAATCTCTAAGCATTCAGTCATTATCACTGTGATTTGACAAATTAAAACCCCCCAAACTGCCAAGGGGCAAGCTGGTGCTCTCATCTGACAATCCTGAAAAGAAGACTGCTGGGAGCTGTCTCACAAGGCTGCCAACGCCTTGATCCCCGCGTGTGCCTGAACACGAGTGGCATGAGTCTCTGATTCTCTGGAGTGGAATTCGAGGTGCCACGTTTCTACCTTCCCGTCTGTCGGGGAACCTGAGCCTCCCCCTGAGAGCTGCGCAAAAGCAAAGGGAACGAGACCGGGAGATGGCGAACTCCGTGCAGCTCAGAATGGCTTCCGATTATCTTCTTCCCGATTTCTGCCAGAAAACTAGGCTCCCGGCAAGGGGGTGATGAGTGACCATCCACTGAGCCATTTGGAGACGCCAGAGACCAATAGACCTACTTCCAAAACCAGAGGCAATTTCCCTTCCACGGTGCCTGTTCTGCCTCTCGTCTACAAGGACACACTAGACCGACAAGAGAGCCACGGCCCACGTGGGCCTGACGGGCGTCTGGTTGTCTCCGCAGACAGACGCTCGGAGGCAGTTCTGCTCCACGGGAGCCAGAGGAAAAGCACCCGAGCCCCTCGGCAAGTGGCGGCCAGCACGGGTCTCAGTCACGCGACGGGGGGAGGAAGGCCGGGCGGGCCGACAGCCAACGACGGCACTCGCGTGGGCGCCGGGCCGCAGCTGACGCCTGGCTCTGCTCTGCACGCGGGGGGAGCAGGAGCGGAAGCAGCGGCGCCCTGGGGCGGCCGCCGCCCACGAGGCCGCGCGGCGGGGCTTACCGGTCCAGGCCGCAGGGCCGCCGCACGCCGGGCCGCCGCTCCTGCTCGTAGCGCAGCTGCTCCTGCTGGCGCCGCAGCTCCTCGCGCTCGCGGTGGATGCGCTCCTGCTCCTTCCGGCGCTCGCGCTCCACGCGCACGCGCTCGCGCTCCAGCCACTCCCGCTCCGTGCGCTCGCGCTCCAGCCGCTGGCGCAGGCCCTCGAGCTGCAGGCGCTCCCGCTGCAGCCGCGCCTTCTCCGCGCGCTCGTGGACGGCCTCGAGGCGCTGCTCCCGCTCCCGCTGCTCGCGCTCCCTGCGGGACCGCAGGCCGCCCTGAACTCGCCGCAGGCGCGCGAGGCGCCCAGCCGGAACCGGCGGCCCGGGACTCCCGCCACTTGCTCCCCCCGCCGCCGGCCGGCTCCGCTGCCTCGCCGCCACCCTCTGGGGGACGGGACAGGCCCGGGGCGACCGGGCGACCGCCCCGGGGCCACGGAACTCCGCCCTCCCAGCACACGCGGGAGACGGGCACTCGACGGGCACGGCCAGCCACTCACCGCCGCCTCTCGGTCTCCCGGACCTCCCGCTCCCGCTGCCTCTGGCGCTCTCGCTCTCTCTGCTCCTTGATTTTATCAAACGACAAGATGTCTCTCTTTTCTTTGCTTTCCGACTTGCGATCCTGACTCTTGGAGCTCTGTTTACCAAAATCGGCTTATTAATGTCAGAAAAGTGATTGCCACAGACACACAGTGGAAATTAAAAACGTGTATCTGGACTAGCCTAAGACTCTCCTGTCCCACGTGGCTTCTATGGAAGGTCGGAGTCTCCACAGCAGAGGCTCAAGCCCAGGCTGCTTCCTGCCTCGTTGGGGTCGTGCTACCTGATCCGGGATCTTGCTTTCAAATGTCAGAAG
This sequence comes from Cephalopachus bancanus, assembly GCA_027257055.1. Classification (NCBI taxonomy): domain Eukaryota; kingdom Metazoa; phylum Chordata; class Mammalia; order Primates; family Tarsiidae; genus Cephalopachus; species Cephalopachus bancanus. Next base: position 127,072 of record JAPVLO010000582.1, on the reverse strand, counting down.
CACGAGCAGAAGAGAACGGTTAGCCTGGACCTCAGAACACCCACAGGCACAGTTTTTCTAGTGAGGCACGGCCACACTCATAATTGACAGCAAAACTAGCTTCTCACAGCCACAGGGCACATCCACACAAGGCCACAGCGGCCACCGGTTCAGTGGGGGACAGCCATCAAGCCAGCTGCAGGACTGTGTGTTTTACTTCCAGCTGCCAGCTCAGGCCACAGGCAGATGACACTAACACAGAACAAGCCGCCACACCGTACTGCAAAACGGTACCCTAAGAAGGCACAAATCATGAATGGTCAGCTTCCACCGTGGGGTAAGGCTCAAACTGTGATGGTCAACACCTACTTCTGAGGTCCTCCAAGGCCACACAACAGACTCTCCCAGGAAGCTATCATACAACACAGAAGCTGGGGACAAGTTCTCCTGCTGAGCCAGACAAAGTCTCCAGGGCAAGGGCCCAGGAGACGACATTTTTAAAAAGCTCCTCAGCTGGTTTTCTTAAATGACTCCCACAGTGGGAAAAAAAATAACGGTAATAAAAGACAAAGCAGGCCGGGTGCAGTGACTCATGTCTGCAATCCCAGCACTTTGGGAGGAAGAGACAAGAGGATTGCCTGAGCCCAGGGGTTCAAGACCAGCCTGGGCAACTTGGCAAGACCTCGTCTCTACAATAATTCAAAAGAGTAGCTGGGTGTGGTGGCACACGCCTGTGGTTTCAGCTACTGGAAAGGAAGAGGCGGAAGGATCGCCTGAGCCCAGCAGGTCGAGGCTTTGGTGGCTGTAAGCGTGCCACTGCACTCCAGCCTGGGCAACAGAGTGAGACTGACTCCCAAAAAAAGACAAAGCAGCCTGTAATCCCAGCACTATGGGAGGCTGAGGTGAGTGGACTGCCTGAGCCCGCGGGTTTGAGACCCGCCTGGGCAACTTGGTGAGACCTCATCTCTACAATAAATCAAAAAATCAGCCGGGCATGGTAGCGCATGCCTGTAGTTCCGGCTACTCGGAAGGCTGAGGCGGAAGGATCGCCAGCGCCCAGCATGTCGAGGCTGCGGTAGCCGGGAGCGGCCACTGCACTCTAGTCTGGGCGATAGACTGAGACTCCAACTCAAAAAAAAAAAGACAAAGCAAGACAGATGGAGGCCCAGATGTTATGCCAGTTAAAAACTGGGGTGGGGTAGGCAAAGAAAGAGAGCTCACAAGACACACAGGAAAGACACACCATCCCAACATCACGACACTTCCCACCTGTGCGACAGCAGATGGTTTCATCTGTTACACACCCTGCAGGCCGGAGCGAGAGTGAGGGGACAGGCACCCCCATGCACCCTGTGGGGGATGGAGGGGCAGCACGGTAGGGAAGGGTGGCCGATTCCTACGCCCGCTTAGCCACTTACTAGCGACCGGCCTGTGATAGACACCAGTAAGCGCACGACTCCATCGCCTTTTTGAACAGCACTTCAGCTATTTCAAGAGGAAAAAGGCCGAACTGCACGTCTCCACATGCGAAGACCTCCAAGGCATATTATACGTGAAAAGCAATGGGCCCACCGGTGAGGCCCCGACTGTCCCCTGCCTCTGACCCTGTAGCACAGACGTGTCCTCGAGTGGAGGCCGAGGAGCCCGCATGGATGCAGAGGCTTCCATGTCACTCATGTTCCCTCTTCTCTGTGCCATGGGATGTGCTCCTCGTGATTTTAACATCAGTCATTTGCGTAGTAAGATTGCTGGTCTTTGTTTTCTACCCTATATTTCCCTGTATTGTATGATTTTCACGTGGCGCATGTGAAATGGCAGTAGAGACTGCTGCTTTATAGAATCCAAATGTTCATTTAAAAAATTCAGTCTTAACTACACGGCGTGTTCTTGGATGAATACAGCCAACTGTGCATTCACTAAAAGACCACTGTTATCTCGTTAACGTCTTAGCTAGAACCTGCAGCTGGGAAACAGGGGGGTTTTTTGTTTTCCGAAGTAGAAAATGCAAAACGAGAAGCTACCATCTTGCCCAGCTGTGCATACAACTCAATAAATGCAGCCCCTTGCTGGGTGCAGTGGCTCATGCCTGTAATCCCAGCACTCTGGGAAGCTGAGGCGGTAGGACTGCTTGAGTCCAGGAGTTCAAGATCAGCCCAGGTAACATAGCAAAACCTTGTCTCTGCCAAAAAAATTATAAAAATTAGGCAGCTGTGGTGGCGCATCCCTGTAGTCCCAGCTACTTGGGAGGACTACCTGAGCCCAGGAGGTCAAGGCTGCAGTGAACTGCAATCGTGCAACTGCACTCCAGCCTTAGTGAGTTAGATCTGACTCGCAGGGAAAAAAAAAAAGAAAAAGAAACAGAGAAGAAAAGCCTGGGTCTTGCCCATAGTATCTCATGGCAAGCCGCTGTTTCTGAATCACTCTTCTGTGCAAAAGACAAGGTGCAGCCCGGACACGACTCAGCGAGGGGCCAGTGTATTAAGGAACACAAACATAGGGAAGTATTGTTTCGCAGAAAGTTTCAGTATTTAATTTTGCATCTGTGTATATAATTTAACCAATTAACAATGTGCCTCCTGAGTACTTTGAAGAACTCACGGCCACCACAGCCTTGACCTGCTTGGGCTCAGGTAATCCTTCCACCTCAGCCTCCCAAGGAGCTGGACCCACAGGCACATGTCACCACGCTAGGCTAATTTTTTGACTTATTGTAGACAGGAGGTCTCACCAAGTTGCCCAGGCTGGTCTCGAACTCCTGGACTCAGCCAGTCCTCTTGCCTCGGCCTCCCAAAGTGCCCGGATGACAGGCGTGAGCCACTGCCCCTGGCCTTGAAGAACCCTTAAAATCTTACAGGTGAAACGTCGTCGTCTTCATAATGTACATCCAAGGGGTTCTTAGGTCACCATCAACAACAGCTGCAGCTGGACAGGAGGCAGCAAAAGTAACACTCACCCTCTCTTTGGACCTGCTGGAGGTCTTCACGCTAATGACGGGCTCTCCTTTGGACTTGTCCATGACCACTGTCCGCTCCATTCCTCTGCTTCCTTCAGGAAAAAACAGTAATCCATCAAGACATGCTGATGCCCAACTTCCAAACAGTCAAAGCACTTGGGTGGGCCATGGACTTGGCGCACAGGGCCTCCGTCAAGTGATCAACATGGCAACACGGGGTGCAGAGAAGCCAGAGCACTATGACAGGTCTCTGCGCGTCTGAAGCCACGGAGCTGGGACCTGCTGCCAGCCCATGACCTAGCACTAAAGTCAGAGCACATCATGACACGTGCACACAAACGCCTCCACCCTCACACTAAACCCTAGGAGTGCCAGGAGAACCAATTTGTATTTTGATTTCTCCAGCACATTCTGGAAAGCTCCGCAGACTCTGGGCCTCTGTGCTGAGTCAGATGCTGCCATCTCCACAGGAGTGCCTCGCCAGATGAGTGGGCTTCCCTTCGTTCCTCTACAGCAATAAAGTCCTCCAGATCACTTCTCTCTCCCGACGACATGACAACAGGGCTCTAAACACTGGAACGATGACTTATTTGGGGAGATTTACAATACTTGAGGAACATTTAAAAAGCACGTCCCTCATGAGATTACTGGTAAATTACCCCAAGCATTTAAGATCCAACTTGTAATGTGCTGTACCAAATTTCAATGCTCCAGATGGCTGAGTTGTGTTTCTCTTTTTCCACCCATCGGAGGGTTGGTTTATTTTTTTGTCACATAACATTCTGAGAGTCTCACATGAATTTGAAGGTACGGAGCACAGTAACATTTCTAAAATGACAACAGAAGTGGCACTGTTCTCAATAGAAGTAGATGCTTGGAGGTCTTAGTTCTCTCTACATTTTTTACTCTGGCTGCCTTTGACAGCAACGCAGGAAGCACTTGACGGCACACCTTCAGAACTGCACCCGATGAGTGGCAAGGAACCCGGGCACCTGGCTCTTGCGAATCCCTCACTACAGCACTCAGGCCCGGAGCCCCCGACACACACGCCCACACCTGCCCACCCCAGTGTCTGAGGCTGCACGGCAGCGCCGCGAGGCCGTCTCCTCACTGAGGCTCTGGCTTCCTCAAGTCACCAGAAGGCAGGCTGTCCTCAGTCCCTCCTGAAACCACCTGCCCAACCCCCTGCAGGCTGAGCCCCCTCCTCAATGCTGGAAAGACTCGTATCACCTGATTTGGTGACTCTAGATCGATTTGCAGGTCCTGGTTTCAGCTCATCTTGGTCTTTCTCTTCCTTTTTAATGTCTTCAGGCTTTTTTTCTTCCTTCTTCTCAATCTTCTCTTCCTTCTTAATGACGGTTCTATTTAAAAACGTGGTTATCAAACTTGAGTTTCCCAGGCTCTAGAGCAGGAGTGGCCCGCACTAAGCTTCACGTCTACCCGGCGGCAGTGGGGGGATTTCCTTGAGGCCCACAGCCAAGACACGACTGCTCCTCAGATCCAAGCCCCATCCCACTTCAATATCTGCTAAGTCTAGAAATGTGCCTGACACAGCAGGGGCTCGGGCAACGTTCTTCCAAAGCGTCAGCTGCACTGCTGTTAGACAGGCATGCAGGCGGACACAAGAAACTCTCCAACCATTACGAACACTTAAAAAAAATCAGCTTTAAATCTGTCTCATCACATGTGTGGAATATTGATTGTAAGTTTCACAGGGAAAACCATTTCTTCTAAATGCAGCGTGACTCAGAACGAAGGCCCAGCAGGAGGACGTGAAGTCCTTGCTACACAGAGCCACGGCCATTTCCCTTAAGACCGGCTTCCTCGACTGTAACATCTGCATGCTTCTAGGGAGTTGAAACAACATGTTATGAGTCACTGAATATGGAAACTGCGAGGACCATTTCAACCAAAGGCAATTTGACTCTAAGCAGTGAAATAAATCATGTCAGCCATTTGAACCTGTCTCCCACAGTCCCTAATGCCATTTTTCTCAGGCAATTAAACTGCACACTTACTACACGCCAGACGCGTGCCAGGACCAGGCCAGAAGAGGCAGGCCCGCAGGGCCCTGAGCAAGCCTTGTGGCCTCCGCCTCTACCAACCTGGATGGGGCTCCAGCCAGCACCGAGGAAACCCTACCTGGGGCCCATCAGCTCCCCCTTCAATTTCCGCAGCACAGAACTGTCCTTTTAAAAATAACACTCACTTTGAGAAAAATGCTAAATACACCCCCTATAGTCAATAATGGTGTGTCACTGAACTGACAATCGCAAATGGTTTCACCTCCGCCTCGTCCCTGTGACAGTCACCAGTGAGACTTACTGCCACTTGCTGGAACCCACCCACTTCCCGGGGTCTACATGCACAGTGCAGTTTCTGAAACTGTCTGAGGACTGACACGAGCAAGCTGGCGGCCCGTGTTGCTCTGTCGCCTGCCTCCTCCGGCAGGTCGGACACAGGGCTGGTCCTTACATCTGCGCCCATTATGCCATGTTTATCTCCCTGTTTTCCTTCTGCTTTCGGAGAGATTAAAACAACGAGCACATGTGTTGGAAAAAAGACTGAAGGGCTATGCCCCAAAAAGCGCTGCCCCGGGCGGCGGAGCCACGCTGGACATGGATGTGTGTTTTCCATGTGGCAATTAGAGAGAAGTCACTGGCCACCCACTCTGGCAGGGAGAAGCTGGCCCTCAGGAAACCGGCTCTGCTGCACTCACCGCCCATTAGTCCAGAGAGCCTTCAAGTGGAAAGTAGGCTAACGCAAGGCTCTACTTGGGGGAAAAAGGTAAAAACAAACTTAAAACCGCTCACCCTCCTATGCAAACTGCCCGAAAGCAGTTTGGTTTTACAGACTTTAATCTCATCACACAGTTAAGAGCCATGGGGCGGGGGCAGCCATTGAGGCCTGAATCCCGACCCTGCCACCTCCTGGTGACCTCTAGGCCTGTGTCCTCTCCCACACAGAGCACATGTCTCACAGGGCTGCTGCAAGGACTGAGGGAATGGCTGCATTCATGATGCTGGTCACAGGGCCCCCGCCCTATGCCAGCTAGCTACCACCACCTCAGATGCTATGACTATAATGCACTCAAGACACTAGGAATACAACGAACCCTCCACAGTGCCCCACATTCCAGCCACACACAGGTGTTTTAGCAATGCTGATGGGATGTCTCTTGGAAGAACCTGCTGATAAAGTCGGGGGTCTCTTAGCCAGGCATGGTAGCATCTGCCTGTAGTCCCAGTTACTCGGGAGGCTGAGGCAAGAGGATCACTTTAGCCCAGGTGTTTGAGGCTGTGGTGAGCCATGATCGTGCCACTGTACTCTAGCCTGGGAAACAGAGTGAGACACCAACTCAAAAATAAATACATAAATGAAGGTCTCACTCCCAAGTACATAGAGGCTCATCTGATGCCTACTATTCGGGCCCACTCATTCCAATTTGGACATGATGAAAACTGGTAATTGCATCTTTTAAAACAGAGTTCAGGCAGGGCTCGGTGGCTCAGCCTGTAATCCCAGCACTTTGGGAGGCTGAGGTGAGTGTATTGCCTGAGCCCACGGGTTCGAGACCCACCTGGGCAACTTGACGAGACCTCATCTCTACAATAAATAAAAAATTAGCCAGGCGTGGTAGTGCGCGCCTGTAGTTCCAGCTATTGGAAGGTTGAGGCGGAAGGATCACCGGAGCCCAGCAGGTCGAGGCTGCAGTGGCCGGGAGCGGCCACTGCCCTCCAGTCTGGGCAACAGAGTGAGACTCCAACTCAAAAAAAAAAAAAACAAAAACCAAAACAAAACAGAGTTCAACTTATGAATATTGACGACATCATTATCCACAGACGCGCCTACTCTGAATTTTCCTATGTACAAAACCACACACAATGAAACTGTCCGTGGGCTGCCAGATTCTCAGCCAAGGGTTCAATTCCTAGAGTATGAGCAAACACAGAAGTGGAAGAAAATCACGTTGACAATATTAAGTTAACAGACACTCGGCTTTCTGAGATGGCACTATTTTTTTTTTTTTTTTTGAGTCAGAGTCTCACTCCGTCGCCCAGACTGGAGTGCAGTGGCCGCTCCCGGCCACCGCAGCCTCGACCTGCTGGGCTCCGGCGATTCTTCCACCTCAGCCTTCCAAGTAGCTGGAACTACAGGCGCGCGCTACCATGCCCGGCTAATTTTTTGATTTTATTGTAGAGATGAGGTCTTGCTGCCCAGGTGGGTCTCGAACCCGTGGGCTCGGGCAATCCACTCACCTCAGCCTCCCAAAGGCGTGGGATTATTAAGATGGCACTATTCAGCTGGGCTTGGTGGCTCGGCCTGCAATCTCGTGCCTCTGGGAAGCTGAGGTGAGTGGATTGCCTAAGCCCGCGGGTTCGAGACTCACCTGGGCAACTTGGCGGGACCTCATCTCTACAATAAATCAAAAAATTAGCTGGGCATGGTAGCACGCGCCTGTAGTTCCAGCTAGTTGGAAGGCTGAGGCAGAAGGATCGCCGGAGCCCAGCAGGTTGAGGCTGTGGTGGCCGGGAGCGGCCACTGCCCTCCAGTCTGGGTGACAGAGTGAGACTCCAACTCAAAAAAAAAGATGGCACTATTACAGACACGTCACCGAAGTCTACCTTCTGAAAAGGCAAGGCTACAGCTGCGACAGAAAAATATAAATAAGCTACACCTGCTATGAAAGGTCTACGGCTATTTCCATTTTGATTAGATGTAAGTCACTTCCTTTATAAAAATAGTATCTTACATACATGGTTCCCAAACTACTGTGCCAAGTTACCCCGGGGTGCCACAGTGAACTCAGAGGGTGACCTGGGATATTTTTAAATTTTGAGGCAAACACAGCAATACTTGCCATCTGTCAGACACAGCACAAATGACTAGCTCAAGGTCATCCACTGCCATGTTAGCTAGATCAGGCCACATTCCTTTGGATGATGTTTTAGCTTTGAAAATCTGGGGATTTTTTTACAGTTGCTGTGATTAATAAGCAATCACCACATGACAATTATGGTGCATGAGGAGATGATTCCAAGGTCTGAGAGGCCATGCCAGAGCCCAGAATATTAAAAAAGTAAATAAGAACAGTAGTCTTTCATTTTAAGTGCCTTACTGTTTCAAAAGGCTCCTAAGCTATTAGGACAGAAATACTTGCTAAGGACCATCTGTATTCATTTCTCAAAAGAGGCTGGGGACAGTGGCTCATGCCTATAATCCCAGCACTCTGGGAGGCGGAGGTGGGAGGGTCACTTGAGGCCATAGTGAGACCCCATCTTTAAAAAAAAAGTGGCGTGTGTGTATATATGTTGGCCAGGCTTGATGGTATGGGCCTAGCTCCTGGGGAGGCTGAAGCTGCAGTGAGTTATGATTACAACACTGCACTCCAGCCTGCGCCACAGAGTGAGATTCCAGCTTAAAAATATGTATATAAATACACACACACACACACACACACACACACACACAAATATATAAGATATAAATACGCATCTTTAAAAAGAAAGCAGAATACTGAAGTGGCAGCAAGATGCCAAAGCCAGCTGAGATTGCAACAGAAAGCCGGTGGGGGAGGGGCTCTGAGGGAGGGGCTCGACATGTCGCTCAAGGCCCCCTGCGGCTGCCCTGCCCCCTCCCGGGAAAAAGGCTCTGAAACCACATTACTTTTCCACTTTGATCTCCACGGCCTGATGTCTGTCGACACTGGACACCTTCTCTTTCTTCACCTCGCACTCTTTTCTGTCGGACAACTTCTTCCCAGCAGGCTCGTTTTTGGCCTAGGGCACAACACGGCAGAAATGACCCGTAGGCCCGGCTTTCTCTTGCCAGCTTCGTGTGCGTTACGACAGAAGAGAACGGCCTCACCTTCTCCACGGAGATCATCCTGCCGTGCAGCTCGGTCCTGTGGAGGTGGCTGATGCACTTGGCAGCCTCATCGGATGTTGACATGGTGACAAACCCATAGCATCGAGCCCCAGGACTGCGGGCGTTGGTGACCACCTTGGCCCCAACGACCTGCGTGAAAAGAGCGCTTCGTCATGCAAACAGCCATACAGCTCGTTGAAAGTACTAGCAGTTACGGTTTGCAACGGTTAGAATCATTTCTACTATTTGTTCCTTTCCCACAGATCATTATTAGTTTTCCATAATTAATTATGAAACTGGTTCTAATTAATCCCGACCTATCCAAATATAATTTTTTTTGAGACAGAGTTTTGCGCTGTGGCCCAGGCTGGAGTGCAGCAATGCGGTGATAGCTCACTGCAGCCTCAAACTGCTGGGCTCAAGAAATTCTCCCTCCTCAGCCTCCTGAGTAGCTGAGACTACAGGCTCTGCTAACCACAGCCAGCTAATTAAAAAAAAAATCTGGGGGGTGGGAGGGGGAATTTTTTTTTGGTAGACACAGGCTCTCACTACAATGCCCAGGCTGATAAAATTGCTTCTGACCCAAAAACAGTCACCATAATGAAGTACAACTTCACTACTCACAATGAATAATTAATCAAAAGTCCTTTCCATTCGCATAATTTCTCCACCCCCATCGTACCCCAAGACAGCGAGGGGCTGTCTACTCGGAAACGCACCCCATGTGTGTGCTAAGGATGCAAAGCACTCTGACAAGGATGTGGACGTCAGGCTTGTGAAAGGACGCCCACTTCTGGCCAAGACAGGAAAACCAAGCACTGCCCTCCCGCCTGAAGCAGCGAACACCAGAGGAGATGGAGACATCAAGGGTTCTCAGACACTGGCCATCAGGATCCCCGAGAGCCCCATGGCTGCCCCTGTCCACCGCCTGGAGCTCCCAGGCCATGGCAAGGAGGGACTGAGGCCGGGGCTATCCCTGACTTGAAGAGACAGAACTGAGACTCTGAGACCACAGCAGAAAGAAACCACAAAATTGAGGACCGAGAGGAGGGAGCTGCAGAGGGCAGGCTAGATCTGCACACATCCCAGGAAACTGAGGCCAGGAGAGAACCACCCAAAGGAGCAGAGGGAACAGCCCCAGGCTCGAGTTGTGAATGGTCTGGAACAGCTGTCATTCACAGGGCATCAGACAGAGCTCTCTCAGAAGGCGCTGCCCCACTCGCAGGATAAAATCAGCCCCAACTACAGGCTGCTCTGGCCCTGACTTACCAAGTGTAAAGTGAGCCTCAGAAAGATCAAACTGTGTCCAAGTACCTTAGCTGCATCCAGAAAAAACCTTGAGTAAAGACATACGAGAATAACTAGTACCTACAAGGTCAAATCCCCAACATCTGACATCCAATAAAAAATTATGACCAGGTGTGGTGGCTCACACCTGTAATCCCAGCACTTTGGGAAGCTGAGGCAACAAAACTGCTTGAGCCCAGGAGTTCGAGACCAGCCTGGGCAACACAGCGAGATCTCACCTCTACCAAAAAATAAAAAACCTAGGGGTGGTGGTGTGCACCTATAGTCTCAGTTACTTGGGAGGCTAAAGCAGGAGGACTACCTGAGCCCAAGACATCGAGGTGGCAGTGAGCTATGACCGTGCCGCTGCACTCCAGCCTGGGCAACAGGGTGAGACTGTGACTCAAAAAAAAATTATATGAGGCACTAAAAGGAGGAAAACAGGACCCATAAGGAAGGAAAACACGCAGTCAATAAAAAAGACCTGGAAACGACACAGATAACAAAACCAGTAAACAAGGATGTTAAAAACACCAATGTTAATTCTACTCTGTATGTTCAAGAAGGTGGAAGAATGACTGAGCACGTCAGCTCTACCTACAACTCTATGCCCTGTGAAAATGTCTTTCAAAATGAAGACTTGCCAGGCTCGGTGGCTTAGCCTGTAATCCCGCACCTTTGGGAGGCTGAGGTGAGTGGACTGCCTGAGCCCGCGGGTTCGAGACCCGCCTGGGCAACTTGATGAGATCTCATGTCTACAATAAATCAAAAAATTAGCCGGGTGTGGTAGCGCGCGCCTGTAGTTCCGGCTACTCGGAAGGCTGAGGCGGAAGGATCGCGGGAGCCCAGCAGGTCGAGGCTGCGGTGGCCGGGAGCGGCCACTGCACTCCAGTCTGGGTGACAGAGTGAGACTCCAACTCAAAAAAAAAAAAAAAAAAAAGAAGACTTACAGATACATAAAAGAAATACAAGCCCATCACCAACAACCCTGTGCCACAGGGAAGTCTCAGTCCTGTAGGAGGCAGATCATCTCCAGTGGAACTTGGAGAGCACCCGACGTGGTAACTATGGCTCTTTCAGCCTTCCCAGTAGCCGGAACAACAGGTGCACACTACTGCACCTGGCTAATTTTTATTTATTTATTGTAGAGACGAGGCCTTGCCAAGTTGCCCAGGCTGGCCTCGAACCCGTGAGCTCAGGCAAATCCACTCGCCTCAGCCTCCCAAAGTGCTGGGATGACAGGCTGAACCACCGAACCCGGCCTAACCGTGGCTCTTTTGGGTCATTTATAAGTCTCTTTAAAAAGATACCTGTTGAAAGCAAAAAGCCAAACCACAAGAGAACAAAGCCAATTCTGTATCAGGTGGCCTGTCAAACAGAAAGAAAATGTATGACAATAGTACGACAGAGGCTGGGGGGGATGGAGTGTCCCCTTGCAGAGTTCCCACACCACACTCAGCCAGTGTAATGTCACTTGGAGACACTGAAAATGGAAAGGACACTGTAATTCATAAAAAGCAACCACCCAAACCCACCAAGAGTTACAGCTAGTGAGCCACAAAGTGCAAAAGAGACTTGATCCACACGGTGATATAAGCAGGACACAGGATTCAAGGAACATATAGAATAGAAAACAGAGCAAGACAGCGGATTTAAAGCTGGCCCTTCGAACGCTGGAAGCCCGGGGGGTGGAGGGAATGGGGAAAGCGTGGAAAGCACAGGGTCCTTGTCTCTGACCCAGTGGGTCAACCTGAACAAACCACTTCCTCTTCATCTATGAAATGACGAGGGGGAGCCATGCAATCTGGGTCCCCATCACTCTGACATCCTGTGCGTTTGACCCCAGGGACGGAAGGTTGCAGCCCGCCTTGGACCTATGCGGGACAAAGGTGCCAGTGGAGAGGGTGCAGTTGCGATGCCCGTGTTGGAGTGAAGCTCTGCACTCTCCCATCACAAGGCCAGTAAGCGGAGCCAATCACGCAGTCATTCCACCTTCCTTGGCATCCATCTTCCTTACAGAGTGTAGCTTCTGATGACAGGTGAGACCCACATGAGAGCAGGCACCACAGTAAGCTTGCATGTTCCCATCTCTTGGCCATGTCTTCTACCTGGAGCTGCCAGGCAGTCTTAAATGACGCCCCCCACCCCAAAAAAAAGCAAAAACAAGCCAGGCTCGGTGGCTCAGCCCGTCATCCCGCGCCTTTGGGAGGCTGAGGTGAGTGGATGGCCTGAGCCCGCGGGTTCAAGACCTGCCTGGGCAACTTGGCGAGACCTCATCTCTACAATAAATCAAAAATGAGCCGGGCGTGGTAGCATGCGCCTATAATTCTGGCTACTCGGAAGGCTGAGGCGGAAGGATCGCCGGAGCCCAGTGGGACGAGGCTGCGGTGGCCGGGAGCGGCCACTGCACTCCAGTCTGGGCGACAGAGTGAGACTCCACTCAAAAAACAAACAAAAAAAGCAGTGACTTCCCCCACTTGCCAAGACTTGTCCTACCCCCCAGGTCTTCCCACGTCCTCCTGCTTTGGTCCAGAGCCAAGCCCGACAGCAAGGCCAGCCCTCATCACTCACGCCTTGGCTAGCATGTCACGTACTCAGAAAGGCTCACTGCAGCCACCTTCCAAATCCAAGCGAGGGCTCCCTACCACACCCTGGCGGCAGCTGTCGCTTTGCTTAGCATGCTTATCATAACATGCATCGTGTTTATCTTTCAGATGTTGTATTTTTCTACCAGACTAAACGGTCAACGACAATGACCATGCATCTGTCTGCTTTTGCTTTTTCATCAGTGCCTGCGTCAAGGAGGAAGCCAACAAAATAAATAGCTTATTTCTGGCTAGAACTGTTTTCCAGGACTTCCATAAAGACACAGAAAAATCCAGCATAATGAAATTTTTTCAGGGTCCTGTCTGCTTAAGTCACTGAAACATTACCCAAGACCTGACTGGGCGACACCGACCTGGACAAAGGAATGACTTCTGCACCAGGACGAGGCCACCTTAGCCAGGCCCCAAGGCTTTGCCTGGGATCCCTGCACCCTCTAGATGCGAAGCGGGACCAGCCTTTCTCCTGTGGGGGCTGCTTCCCATAGGCACCCAGAAGACCAGGGCAGTCCTAGTGGCTTGTATCATAAGAATGTTTCATTAGTTAATTACAAAGCAACAGAATCATGGAATTGTCCTTCAAGTTCCTCCAGAAGGCTTCCAACTTGTATTATTTTTCTCCTGCCCACGAGCAGCAGATTAAGGATTTGTTTTTAAACCATGATCATATTCTAGTTATCAAACGACATACTTCGAATGCTAGAAGATCTACAAGTTAACTGTTTACTCTTTGGTGAAAAAGCCGCCAGCTTTAAGTTCTATGTAGGACAAAAGACGATCCGTTTCTTTAAGACAAACCAGAAAGAACCACAAGAACACGTAGATGGCGGCCACCCAAACACATTTTCTGAGCAGTGGCACGTGACGGACCCTCTGCCCTGCCTGGTATCCTGGTTCCTCTACACCAGGAAACAAAGCCCACCACACAAAACTGAGGGGTTTTTTCCTCCCTTCGGTTTTTCTTTCTTTTTGTTAGAGATGGGGTCTCACTATATTGCCCAGGCTAGTCTCAAGCCGTCCTCCCACCTCAGCCTCCCAAAATGCTGGGATTACAGGTATAAGCCACTTTAAAAAACAAAAACAAAAAACATAAATAGAACCAATTGTAACAATAATAAGAAATAACTTCTTGTGCTCCTTTTTTCAAGCCCACACTGAAGCTGGGGCAAGACGCAGGTGTCACATACCTTTCCATACTTGCTGAAGAGGTTCTTCAGATCCGTGGCTCGTGTGGTGGAGGACAGTCCGCTGACCCACAGGTTTCTCCCGGAACTGCTGCTGACTCGTCCTGCGGGGGGGAGATGGTCACACTTCACCTCGAGGGGTCAAAGGAAGCATGGCCATTCTTAAGATGGGGGCCCTCCTTTAAAATCCCAACTACACCCAGTTTGCCTGTTGACTCACACACACACACTCAGTGCCAACACCCAGGACAGAAGATTAACTCTGGCCAGCAAAACCTGAGTTTCTCTGCTTAAGGAATCATCCTTCCTGCCCTCTTCAGTAGTGAGCCGAATGTTTCTTGATGGTCAGTTCTCAACCAAGACAGCAGTCTCTCAAATTCTCACTACACTGACATTCAGTGGACAAAACTACTGCCTTCTTGTTAGCACTTTTCACTATCCCATAAACAACCACACAGAAACACAGAACACAGACATTCACACACTTTTAAAACTACTCTCTCAAGAACTGGTTACGTGGTTTATTCCAGGAAAACTGCAACACAACAATTAAATTACTGGATCCAAAGTGTGGATAACTGCAGACCCCTCCTCCCAAAATAAGGCATCCATACATGGCTCCCGCCACATAAGTTAAATCATACCTTTTTCATCTTTAATGATTGGCTTTATATCTTTTTCTTCCTTAAAAGAGCTAGAGACAAAAGTTAGTGTTACTCATAAAGGAAAAAAATGAAAAAGAACAAAATTAAAAATTACGTGCTAAAACTCAATACCTACCAGAAAATTAATCTGAAATAAAATTTTAAGACACCTTTGCAAGCTTATATTGGAAAATCTGACCCCAAAAATACAATGTCAGATTCGTAAACGTCAATTCGATTTAGCTGAAGATAACAATTAACAATTTAAGAACACAACCGAGTAGGTTGAGGGAAAAAAGAAATGGAATCACCGATTAAAAATACACAAAGAGAAATAAAACAATCTTTAGAAGCGAAACTACAATTTCATCAGTCTGGCTGGCCAATTGCAGAAAAAACAGCTTATGTGTGTCATTAAACGACCAATGGAAAGGAGATAGCGTCTGGTCTAAAACTGAGAAAAAACAAACCTCATTTTCTGATCAGCGCCCTCACTGGCTGAGGACTCTTTAGGAGCCGGAGGGACTTCATTACAAGCTTCAAAACCAAACTTCTTCCCGTCTTCCTTGCTATCTCTGGCTTCGGGGCTTGGGGCTTCCGTGGGCGCTTCCGCGACCTCCTCGCTAGAGGCCTCCGCGTTCTCGGAGGCCGCGCTACTCTGCTCAACTGCCGGCTCTGGCCCTACAGGCTCACAGTCCGTCCTGCCGCCATCGCCCGGCTGCTCCGCGGGCTCCCTTTTCACTACCGCTAACAGGCTGTCTGCCTCGCCCGCCTGAGCGTGTGTTGACTCGCTGGCCAAATCTAAGTCACCCTCCTCCGGATGGGCGCTGTCAAAAAGGTCCTCTTCCTCCGCAAGCTTTCTGTCTGGCCCCACGCTACTTGTATCCTGTGCAAATGGCTGCTCCAGCTCGGAACCTTCTTCTTTTCCTGGCTCAGATTTACAAGTTTCCCCCAAAATGTCGAGTATTTTCTCATTTTCTACGGATTTAACAGGAATAGAATGGCACAAGGTTTAATTACCAGGGAAATAAAGCAATCACAAATGTGGAACGGGCACGGCTGCCACACTAACACGAAGAGAACTGCTAGCTACACAGAGATTGGAAAACCCGCGGGTACACAAGGTTACACTGGTTACGCTACCTGCGCTGCGACCTCTAGCAAGCCTCTAGCTACACGGGAGAGAAAGGCCCCCACAGATTTAAACACCTACAACCACGTGGCTGCTTCTCAACAGTCTTCTTCAAGTTTTTGTTCAAGTCTGGGTCTTCTGACTGATTTTCCAACGTCCAAGGTGCTGAACCGAATGCAATCACCATTCAATGACAGCTCAATTTCCAAATTTCTTTGAATTTCTTTTAACAGACCAGTCCAATATGAACACCAGAAACTCTTCCAGCGGTGGGAGATAAACGCAGTCCAGAAGGGGAATAATATGTCGAAAATTTTCATGAAGAAACTGTTTCCTCTTCTGGAATCCAGTCACTTCTCAGGTTATAAGTGCCCTGACAACAGCTTTATCCTGCCTTAACTGCGTTAATTAAAATGACTGCAGCCAAAATATCACAAGATCTGTTTCATGTGTAGAAACACATGGAAGAATCTTGGGGAGGGGGATGTTAAATGCCACTCTACGTGGTTAGAGACGAAAATAATCACTACATTTCACCCAAGAGCTTTGCCCTCGAGAAGCCAGAACAGCCCTTCCACAGATCTGGTGATACGAGTGGGTTTCCAATCTCTGATCCTTGTACGATCTGGATTGTCCACCATTAGAGTAATTGACAAGACCACAACATAGCTTAAGATATAGACAGCTTTAAAATACCAGCAGTGCGAGAACTTTCAAACCAAACTGTTGCGTTTCTCTTATCAGTACCTGGCTCCAACAGAGGTTCTTCAATATCCTGTTTAAAAAAGCAGAAGCAAATCCACACGTTATTTTAAAAACTGGGCAGAGACACTTCCCTCGCAAATACAGCTCTCAATCA
Source organism: Cephalopachus bancanus (assembly GCA_027257055.1). Taxonomy (NCBI): domain Eukaryota; kingdom Metazoa; phylum Chordata; class Mammalia; order Primates; family Tarsiidae; genus Cephalopachus; species Cephalopachus bancanus. Next base: position 110,563 of record JAPVLO010000582.1, on the reverse strand, counting down.
TGTGTGAATTTCCAGAAAACTTTGTCCCCTCCCAAGAATGTATTGCCTTCCTAAAATAGCTTGACGAGGATGAGCTCATCTTGCCTGCTTCTCTGGTCGCAGCAAGTTGCTAGTGGTCATATTTAGCCTCCCAGTTCTGCCCCAGGGTCTGGCCCACGGACCCCCTCCCACCCACCCCATGACCGAACTGATCTAGTGGCAACTGCAGCTGGCAGAGACGGCCACAGGCAGAGCACAGGCCACGCAGATACCACCCTTTGAACGTCACCCCAGGTTTCAGAAACACAATTTCTCCCAACAGAAGCTGCTGCGTCTCACTGGAATCTGTGGTCTGCCCGCCTCTGGTCTCCCCAGCCTGTGAGCGTCACCTGGACCTTGTGCCTTGGGGCCACTGCCTATACCTTCTCCTCCTACTTCTTCCTCCCCACTTCCTCAGGCAAACTCTGGACCTAGACATCAGTCCTCGATTCAAGTGTGACCTCCTCTGCAGTGTCCTGGCTCCTTTGTGGCCCAACCCCAAGCTGCTCCCTCAACGTCCTTCTTTCCCCTTCTAGCTACACACTTGAAGATTTTACATCACCTGCCGTTAGATCCCAAGCTCTGAGACTGTGTCTATCTTGCTGACCTCTTACTGCCAGCAAGTATCTCAGTATTAATGCCCAATCAATCACTTTTACATGTATACACAATGTTTACTGTGGAAGAGTTAACCACTCATTTCAGGTTTCCAGAGACACAGAACCAGATGGTTACCTACCGGAGTTACTTTGAAGCCCAATGATGAAGTTTCCAAAGCATTCTCAAATCCTTCTCCATCCACCTGAAAAACAAATGGAACATTATTTTGTGGAGTCGAGCTGTAACTGCCAAGGCCTATTCCCCAGTACTTTCTAGGCAGCCTGTGTGTCTGTTTTTGTCACAGCACCCTCCACCACCTGCCAGTCTACTGCCGCCTGATTCACTCAGCACCTTCTTCCCTGCCAGGATGCAGCTCCAGGACCCTGTCACCCCAGTGTCTGTGACAGGGGCTTGCAGACAGGTAGGTGCTATCAGTATTGGCTGAAGAAATTAAGGAAGGAAAGAACGCATTTCCCAGGCAGTTTTTGAGTACTAATAAGTAACCCACACTGCCCAAGCACAGAATTTCCAAAGCAGAACTCAGAATGATCGACCCTGCGCTCCCTTGATTTCACTTGGTAGAATACCCTTAAAGTACCAATAACCGGGCACTTTCTTCCAGGCTACTTTATTTTAAAACAAACATTTAACTTGATCATTTTCTCATTTTACTTTAAACAAAAGAAAAACGGTTAAAGTTTATAAAATGTGAAGGCCTTTACCTTTTTAAGTGAAATAAGAAAAATCTCTCCCAAATATTTTTTTGTTTTTTGAATTGGAGTTTGTAACCCAGGCTGCAGTGCAGTGGCACGCTTACAGTCACTGCAGTCTCGACCTGCTGGGCTCAGGCAATCCTTCTACCTCAGTCTTCCAACTAGGTGGAACTACAGCCATGTGCCAACCACGCCCAGCTAATTTTTTGATTTATTGTAGAGACGAGGTCTTACCATGGTCTCGAACCCTGAGCTCAGGTAATCCTCTCATCTCCACCTTCCAAAGTGCTGGGATTATAGGCATGAGCCACCGCGCCCAGCCCCTTCCTTCCTTTTCTAAATTTGAACCCATGACCTGGATGCTGCCATTAACTAAGAAGGTGGAAAATAAATACCCACTCTGAAAACAACTAGCACTTACACAACACTATCATGTTGGGAGAAGGGGACAGGTCAGTTGCTCAATGCTACCCTAGGCCAAAGGGCGGGACATTTAGGGTTTGTGACTTTTGACCTTAAAATGTAAGGTTCAGGCCTTCAAGGGCATCTTCCCCCAAAGCTGAAAGCTGTAAAGGCCTTAAGTAAACAAAACAGCCAACTACAATGGGTGGGTACATGCAGTCAAACAATTAACTTTAAGACAGTGACCGCCTGTGGTGTTTGAACAGCCTCGCCAGACAGCTCTGCCAAAACGCGAGCATGAAGCTAGGCCATCCATGCTGTTAACAGAGCTCACACCCTACTTCACACACAAGGGTGTTCACAAGGTACCCGCTGGGCTGAGGGAGTCTTCAGTGGCAACAAATACATGTCTTCCCTGTACTTTACAACTTTTATTTACTTATTTATTTTTGAGTCAGAATCTCACTCTGTCCCCCAGGCTGGAGTTCAGTGGCATGCTCATGGCCACTGCAGCCCTGACATGCTGGGCTCAGGTGATCCTCCAGCCTCAGTCTCCCAAGTAGCTGGAACCACAGGTACGCACCACCACAGTCAGCTAATTTTTTTTTATTTATTGTAGAGAAGAGATCTTGCTAAGTTACCCGGGCTGGTCTTCTTGCCTTGGTCTCCCCAAGTGCTGGGGATTCCAGGTATGACCCATCCCATCATACCCAGTTTGTACTTTACATCTTTTAATGTAACTAACTTGTTTTCTAAAAATTAACAGAATTATCTGCATGATGAGATTGCAATCCATTTTTGTATCCTTTTTTTTTTGAGTTGGAGTCTCACTCTGTCGCCCAGACTAGAGTGCAGTGGCACGCTCCCAGCCACCGCAGCCTCGACCTGCTGGGCTCCAGCGATCCAGGCACAGCCTTGACCTGCTGTAGCTCCAGCTGGAACTACAGGCGCGCGCTACCACACCCGGCTAATTTTTTGATTTATTGTAGAGATGAGGTCTCGCCAAGTTGCCCAGGCAGGTCTCGAACCCGCGGGCTCAGGCAATCCACTCACCTTGGCCTCCCAAAGCGTGGGATTACAGGATGAGCCACCGAGCCCGGCTCCATTTTTGTATTTTAAACTATTTTTTTAAAGGGAAAAACTAGCCGGATATAGTGGCCCATACGTATAATTCCAGCTACTCAACAGGCTGAGGCCAACAGGATCACTTGAGCCCAGGAACACAAGACCAACCTGGACAACACAGCAAGACTCTGTCTCAAAAGAGAGAAACTTTATTTTTTTTTGAGTTGGAGTCTCACTCTGTCGCCCAGACTGGAGTACAGTGGCCACTCCCGGCCACCGTGGCCTCGACCTGCTGGGCTCCGGCGATCCTTCCGCCTCAGCCTTCCGAGGAGTTGGAACTACAGGCGCGCGCTACCACACCCGGCTGATTTTTTGATTTATTGTAGAGATGAGGTCTCGCCAAGTTGCCCAGGCGGGTCGCGAACCCGCGGGCTCAGGCAATCCACTCACCTCGGTCTCCCAAAGCACGGGATTACAGGCTGAGCCACCGAGCTCGGCCAAGAAAAACTTTTATTAACCATGTCAGCCTTCAATTTTATGACTTACTGCATGCTTTGGAAGTGTCTCTCAGTGAAGTATTATCAAAACGCTCTCCAGCACTATAGAAAAGCTACCTGTCTGTGAGTTAATACCTAACCTATGTGGAGTTTAAATGGATATAATTTACCACTAGGGTTGAGACACTGAGCTATATGTCACAGCGACTTAGCTGTGTTTCCCCCTCACGTGGCCAGCACACGAGCACAGGGTGCCTGGCACATCGGCATGTCTCCAAGTTACCTACAGCATGCTCTGGGAGCTGGGTCGGAAGCTGTCTCAGCTGTACAGCCACGCAGTCTTTACGGTCACAGAAGGAGTCAGGGGTGCTGTCGGTGCCGTCCTCCCCGAAGTCGGGAGCACTGCCATCCTCGACTTCCGCCTCGTCTAACACACTGATGTCCATCATGTCGACATTCTGCAAGTTCTCCAGACTTGCGTCCGTGTCCTCCTGAAAAGAGGAAGAAGAAGCATAAATGATCAGGGGACCAGAGCGTGGAGTCTCTGCTGCTGTCTTTGGTGTAATGCTACGTACCTGCCCGTCTCTGGAATCTTCTTCCAGGCCATTATCTTCTGTGCCTTCCTCCTCCATCTTTTGCCCTAATTACAGAATAATCGTTCAGTCAGAGAACACTCAAGTTCTAGCCTCATAATTAGTTTATGCAGATTAACAGGTCTCAATCTTAGAACAAGCGATAAGAAAAACGAAAAGAAATGTCCATTCTTCTCTCACGTGTATTTTTATCACAACTGGTGTTCTAGGTAAGCCATCAATCAACAGGGACACGAAAATCTAGAATTCCTGTCATAGTATTAAAGTATTTTGATTTTTCCACAAAATATCTAAAGGCTTTCTGAGATTTTGAAAACCCTCCAAAACATCACAAAATAAACAAGAGCAAAGGTTAGAAACAGGCATTTCCAACGGACAACAAAAAACTGCACCGCCCGTCTACAAATCAAACAACTGCAACCTGACATCACATATGGAATTCATTACCTGCCAGTTCTCCCCACATCCCACTCATTTCAAGCAGGTCTCTGTCAGTCCTCAGCTCAAGAACTTTTTGCAAGGCAAAACGGCAAAGGCTGCCATAAAGTCAATGGTCATCCTGAGTTTTATGAACACCAAAAGACCTATTTGACAGAATTATGCTAGATGTTTTCAAAGGGGCTGGATGGGGCAAGAGTAAGAACCTGTAGACTTCAAAGAGAAGAAAAAACTTTGGGTTCCGTGTGGATCCACCACCTTAAAAACGTCCACACCCTTTGTTCCAGGAATTCTACTCCTGAAATGTACACTAAAATGTCTGGCAAGGGAGTCAAAACACAGGTACCTATTCTATCCAGAAAGTGTAGATACCCGAACATCGGAAAGGGAAACAAACTACAGCACGTCACGTCTTCATTCACGAGAGGCACGGTGGGATGTAGTCTGGCACCATGGTGGCAAGTGGCCAGGGACACTGCTTGTGACACTCTGATGAACAGGACACTGCCCTACTGCAGAGAACTGCTCGGCCCCAACTGTCAACAGGGCCAAGGCTGAGAAACCCCATGAAAAACAATCCCATGCCCTGCAATGTTTAAAAAAACTCTTGCTTTTCAAGAATATTTAGAGATACACACACAAAAAATGCCCACAAACCCACAGGAAAAAAACGACTCTTACAAAAAGTACATGTCTGTACAATCGCAAGTGTGAGGATGTGTTTCTAAAATATACAGGCAGATAAGGCTACAACTGTCAATAGTGTAAGATAAGAAATAATTTTATTTTCACGTGCATACGTTTTCCCAAAGTATCACTTTGGTAAGTTTTTATTTTATTTTCTGTTTTTTTTTTTTTTTTTTTTTTTTTGAGTTGGAGTCTCACTCTGTCGCCAGACTGGAGTGCAGTGGCCGCTCCCGGCTACTGCAGCCTCGACCTGCTGGGCTCTAGTGATCCTTCCGCCTCAGTCTTCCAAGTAGCTGGAACTACAGGCGCACGCTACCACGCCTGGTTCATTTTGATTTATTGCAGAGATGAGGTCTCGCCAAGTTGCCCAGGCGGGCCTCGAACCCGCGGGTTCAGGCAATCCACTCTCCTCAGCCTCCCAAAGGTGCGCGATTACAGGCTGAGCCCCCGAGCCTGGCCGATAAGTTTTTAAAATAAGAAAATTAGACATACAAAAACCTCAATGTAGGATTAAGATCCCATCTGTGGTGTCTACACCTTAAGAATCCTGTTCACCGCAGTTCCCAACCATAAATCAAGGACACGCCATTCATTATGTGTCAGGCAGTGGGAGCTTTCCACTCTATTCAGCGCGTCCAGCAACGCCAGCAGGTTTCATGATCTGTATTTGACATGTGAGAATCTGGTTCAGCTCTAAAGCCGGAACTGAAAAACTTAGCCATCCCAGTTCCCATCAGGTCTAAACATGGTACATCCTGAAATGCACTAAAAATGCTTGGTGAATGCACCCAATTTCTAGGTCTCTAAATAGGAGCCTGCAGTGGCCGCAGAGGACGGAAGTGGAAGATGCAGACATGAGCGTCACTGAAATCTCATGCCATGCAACAAGTAGCACTGCCGCTGGCCCAACCCCGTCCTGTCCTTGACCAAGAAGAACCGATGGCGTGGGAGACACAGATCTAAGCAAACCCAGCCTCAACCCCCCAGCTAGCTCAAACTGTGACACTGTTGACCAACATGTTAATATTTCTATTTTTTTTTTTTTGAGTTGGAGTCTCACTCTCGTCCAGACGAGTGCAGTGGCCACTCCCGGCCACTGCAGCCTCGACCTGCTGGGCTCCAGCGATCCTTCTGCCTCAGCCTTCCAAGTAGCCGGAATTACAGGCACGCGCTACCACGCCTGGCTGATTTTTGATTTATTGTAGAGATGAGGTCTCGCCAAGCTGCCCAGGTGGGTCTCAAACCCGTGGGCTCAGGCAATCCACTCACCTCAGCCTCCCAAAGCGCGGAATTACAGGCTGAGCCACCGAGCCCGGCTCATGTTAATATTTCAAAGCTCAATGGCAAGTTTTCCAATAATGCAGCCTGCCAGACGAGTTAGGACTCTGTCTCAAGTTCAGCTACTTCTTATTTTTGAAAGGAGGCAGTTACTGGTGAGTCCCCAGTAAGTCCAGCTTGGAACTAACGAAACTAACTGATGCTGTGAGCACAGTGTCTGGAAATGCAGTAGTAGCTCAATTCCTCCTGATCTCACCTATATGTAATCACTGCACCTAATTTCAGCCACGAAGCATCAGGATCTAGCACTTCATGCACTAACCCTGTGCCCAACATCCACCAGAGAGCACCACCAGTTGCAGGCGGAGGAAGGAGATCTCCAGAGAGAGATCAAGGTGGAGGATGGAGAGCAACAGACAGCTCTGGCAGCTCCAGGCGGAAGACTGAGACCTCCAAAGAACACCACCAGCTCAAGGTAGAGGACACAGACTCTCAGAGAGCACTGCCGGCTCAAGGTGGAGGATGAAGGCCCACAGAGAGCACTACCAGCTCAAGGTGGAGGATGGTGAGCAACAGATAGCTCTGCCAGCTGCAGGCAGAAGACTGAGCCCTCCAGAGAGCACCACCAGCTCAAGGTAGAGGACACAGACCCTCAGAGAACACCGTCAGCTCAAGGCGGAAGACAGACCCCTCCAGAGAGCACCGCTGGCTCAAGGTGGAGGTCAGAGACCCACAGAGAACTGCCGGTTCAAGGTGGAGGATGGTGAGCAACAGACAGCTCTGGCAGCTCCAGGTGGAAGACTGACACCTCCAGAGAGCAACTAGCTCCAGAGAGAGGACACAGACCTCCAGAGAGCACTGCCGGCTCAAGGTGGAGGACAGAGACCTCCAGAGAGCACTATTGGATCAAGGTGGAGGACAAAGACCCACAGAGACCACTGCTGGCTCAAGGAGGAGGATGGAGACCCACAGAGGAGACCCACAGACAGCACTTCCAGCTCCAGGCGGAAGACCGAGACCTACAAGAACTAAGCTCTGCCTGAGGACCAGGGCTCTCGGGGTTTGACTACTTTTCTGAAGGGACTAGAACCCCTCTCATGGCCACTACAGCTGAAGCTACTAACTTTCTCTTTATACCAAGGGAAGGAACTACCATCCAAGCTTTCCTGAGTTCCAAAACACTGAGTCCAAGGAGTTTTATTTGGCCTAAGCTTCAACCTGGATATTCAGACAAGTGTTTAAAGCATTCAGCTACAGTTCAGTTTCTCTAATGATGCAAAGACCTCTGTTAAGAGCCAAGGACATTCTTTTTTACTTAGAGTTGGAGTCTCACTCCGTCGTCCAGGCTGAAGGGCAGTGGTATGCTCACGGGCACCGAAGCCTCAACCTGCTGGGTTCCAGCAATTCTTCCGCCTCAGTCTTCCAAGTAGCTGGAATTACAGATGCACACTACCACGCCTAGCTACGTTTTTTTTTTTACTGCAAAGACAAGGTCTCGCCAAGCTGCCTGGGCTGGTCTCGAACCCGTGGGTTCAGGCAATTCACTCCACTCGCCGCAGCCTCCCAAAGTGTTGGGATCAAAGGCTGAGCCACCGAGCCCCACCAAGCCAAGGACATTCTGAGTAGTAAGTCTTAAACTTCACAGTTCACATTAACCAAAGTTTCACACTTATTGTTAAGTGGCTTTCACAACTACTCAAAAGCAGACTTTCAGGTCATGGACAACTTAATACCTGAACAGAGGAGATACAGCAGCCTGACTCCAGGAGCAGACCAGTCCGGCACATTATCCATCTGCTTGGACAGTTACAGAAACCACAAAAACTCATCCATGTGTCCAAATTAAATTTTTTTTTTGAGTTGGAGTCTCACTCTGTCACCCAGACTGGAGTGCAGTGGCCGCTCCCAGTCACCGCAGCCTCGACCCGCTGGGCTCCGGCGATCCTTCCGCCTCAGCCTTCCGAGTAGCCAGAATTACAGGCATGCGCTACTACGCCCGGCTGATTTTTTGATTTATTGTAGAGATGAGGTCTCACTGCCTAGGCGGGTCTCAAACCCGCGGGCTCAGGCAATCCACTCACCTCAGCCTCCCAAAGGCACAGGATGACAGGCTGAGCCACCGAGCCTGGCTCCAAATTAAATTTTAACCTACAGCCCTTGTGCAACCCAAGTAAAAAATTTAACCTTTCAGAATACATGCACACGTTTTAAACAGCTAGCTGTGTTACAGAAAACTTGTGCTAGAAAAAGCTGTGAGAAAACATACAGCAACTGGTAAAAAGGTGACCACTTCTTTTGACTTTTTTTTTTTTTTGAGTTGGAGTCTCTCTCTGTCACCCAGACTGGAGTGCAGTGGCTCACTCTCGGCCACCACAGCCTCGACCTGCTGTGCTCCGGCGATCCTTCTGCCTCAGCCTTCCAAGGAGCTGGAACTACAGGCGCACGCTACCACGCCCGGCTAATTTTTTTGATTTATTGTAGAGATGAGGTCTCGCCAAGTTGCCCGGGTGGGTCTCGAACTCGCGGGCTCAGGCAATCCACTCACCTCTGCCTCCTAAAGCGCTGAGATTATAGGCTGAGCCCGGCCTCTTTTGACTTTCTTTCTTTCTTTGTTTTTGAGTTGGAGTCTCACTCTGTCGCCCAGACTGGAGTGCAATGGCCGCTCCCGGCCACCGCAGGCTCGACCTGCTGGGCTCCGGCGATCCTTCCACCTCAGCCTTTCAACTAGCTGGAACTACAGGCACGCGCTACCACGCCCAGCTAATTTTTTTTGATTTATTGTAGAGATGAGGTCTCACCAAGTTGCCCAGGTGGGTCTCGAACCCACGGGCTCAGGCAATCCACTCACCTCAGCCTCCCAAAGGCGCGGGATTACAGGCTGAGCCACCGAGCCCGGTCCTCTTTTGACTTTCTAAGCAGCCACGTCACTGCCTAAACTCAGCACTGCCTCAGGTGAGCGGGACATGCACCTTGCTCTTCAAGCAAACAGGCCCACTGCACAAGAATCCCAAGTCACGCTGTCCTCATGATCACAGGACCTAACGATGAGGACAATACCAATCCGGACAGTCAAGGATTCCAAGTTTTTCAGAACAAGATGCTTCCAAAATAAGTGCTATTGGCCATAGAAAGGAAGAAGGACCAATACGTATGACAACACAGATGAACCCTGGAAATGTCACACTAAGGGCAAAAGGTGACGGAGAAGGCCACACGTTGTAAAACTTCACCTGTATGAAATGTCCAGAATAGGCAAATCTACAGTGACAGAAAGTGGATTAGGGGTCGTCAGGGGCGGGAGGGAGAGAGGGGGGAGAGAGAGAGAGAGGGAGAAACTTGTTATGGGGATGGCGTGTCCTTCCGAGGTGATGAAAATCTCGAACTTGGTGGTGGTTGCACAGCCTTGTCACTACGAGGGGCACCAAAAAAAAATACTCAGAACTATCTTTAGAGGGCACATCCCTTGTAGTACACTTGGAATTTGTTCCTCTGGACCAAACGGTCAACCCAAGTGTTTATCTGGAAACTTTCAGACAGTTGCATCACTCAGCACCGCCTCAGGTTTGTGGAAGAAACGTCACAAGTTGTGGAAACAGGTGACTGGTTCTTCCACCAGGACAACACATCTGCCCATACCACGCTGAGTGTTCAACAGTTTTTAACCAAAAACAGCATGACTCCCATCCTTCCTATTCATGTGATCTCACCCTGAGCCACTTTTTTTTGTTTTCTCAGATGAAAAAAGGCCTCAAAGGGAAACGTTTTGCTGATATGGAAGAGGTGAAACCAAAAACAGCAGAAGCACTAAAGGCATCAAAATTGGCAGGTTCAAAAACTGTTTTGAGCTTTGGAAAAAGCATCTCAGGTGTACTGCATCACACGGAGAGTACCTAGAAAATGACTGAAGTTTAAACATTTAAGAATAAAAGCCGGGCTCGGTGGCTCAGCCTGTAATCCCACGCCTTTGGGAGGCTGAGGTGAGTGGATTGCCTGAGCCCGCGGGTTCGAGACCCGCCTGGGCAACATGGTGAGACCTCATGTCCACAATAAATCAAAAAAAAAAAAAAAAAAAATAAGCCAGGCGTGGTAGCACGCGCCTGTAGTTCCAGTTACTTGGAAGGCTGAGGCGGAAGGATCGCCGGAGCCCAGCGGGTGGAGGCTGAGGCAGCCGGGAGCGGCCACTGCACTCCAGTCTGGGCGACAGAGTGAGACTCCAACTCAAAAAAAAAAAATAAATAAATACACAACTTCTTAGAAATAAGTTCCAGGTTTTGGGGGTTCTCTATTGTACACTAAAAGGTACTGTCTTGTACACCTTAACAACGTGAAATTAATAACTTGCTAATTGTATCTTAACTTAAAAAAAAATACTGGTAAAAACAGGCTTAGTGCAAACAAATATCCCAACAATCTATTTCGGACACTAGAGGAACTGGGACCATTTGTCTCAGGCTGGTGTCATTTTTCTTGGGTTAAGACTGGTTTTTAGGGGCATTGGCTCATGCCTGTAATCCCAGCACTTTCTGAAGAGGCGGCTAGAGAATTGTCTGTGCCTAAGGGTTTGAGATCAGCCTGGGCAACTTGGCAAGACTTGTCTCTACCATCAATCAAACAATTAGCTGGGTGTGGTGGCATGCACCTGTAGCACCACCTACTTGGGAAGCCGAGGTGGAAGAATCACTTGAGCCCAGCGGGTTGAGGCTGCAGTGGCTGTGAGCGTGTCACTGCACTCCAGCCTGGGTGACAGAGTGAGACTCCGACTCAAAAAAACGGTTTATTTTTTGAGGCCAGAAAAAGCCAGCAGGCGCCTTTGATTGCTCAGACCAGTTGGGACAGCTTTAAGGCCCACTCTTAAAGTTCTTTTTTAAATCTCACTGACAAAGGCTGAGATGTTTTTTAAAATCTACTTTGATTATTTTCCCTAGAGCTGTGAGTTCCAATATTACATTTTAACTTCACTCGACACCTGCACATTTCCCTACTCCTCCCTTTACTCCCCAAGTTCTCAAAACACTTGGCCCCACAAAGCAGCAAGCACAGTGGTACCTTTAGCGCATCTCCTTGCTATCTTCCTGCTTGTGGCTTCCAAATCGATGCCCATTTCATCAGGATCTTGCCCTTCTTCCTTAACTGCCTGTCAGGAAGACACGGTTTGTACGTTATTTAAGAGTAGCACCGCACACACTGTTCGTTACAAGAAACAACTTCCCAGTAAACAAAGGCAAACCCATCCTTGCAAAGAGCAACTCTGGTTCTGCTATCTGGGCTCTGTGCCCAAAAGGGACAGGGTGAACCCGGCACAAGTGGGTTCTCTCTGGGCCCAGAGCCCAAAAAACAAAGGAGAGGGAGGCTGTGAGCAGAGGCTCCAGAAATGAGGGCAGTAACTTGTTCCAAACAGCCATTAACTTCCACACTGCCCAGCCTTCTACTTTAAAGTTCTACCACGGCCGGGTGTGGTGGCTCACACCTGTAATCCCAGTACTTTGGGAGGCTGAGGCGGGAGGGCTGCTTGAGCCCAGGAGTTTGAGACCAGCCTGAACATCATAGTGAGGCGCTACCCGCCCCCCCCCAAAGATAATATTAAAAAGTAAAAAAATCAGCCAGGCACGGGGGCACCTATAGTCCTAGCTACTTGGGAGACTTTAGAGGGAGGATCACCTGAGCCCAGAAAGTCAAGGCCGTGGTGAGCTGTGATCCGGCTACTGCCCTCCAGCCTGGACAACACTGTGAGATCCCCGACTCAAAACACGGAACGTTCTACAAGGCAAGGAATAGCAACAGCGAGGCTGCACGTGCAAAGGGCTGGCAGCCTCCGGGGAAGGGGCGAGGCCGGGGGCTTCACCCACCGGGTCTCCCAGGGCCTCCCACCTGCCCGGAGCTGGCTCCAGCTGGGGAGACAGACACTCCTGGCGGGCACGGGCGTGTGTGAAGCACCCCACGGGGAACGGACACACAGGGTGACACCCGGAGAGGGGCAAGGAGGAGGAGGAGCGGCACTTCAGGGCGGGCGGCCACGGAGGCCTGGTCTCGGCCAGATCAAAAGTGACCCCAGGGGACGATCTGGGGGACCCGCGGCCCGGGAGAGGGGCACGGACAGCGCAAAGGCCCTGGGGCAGAACACGCACCGCCCGCTTCCCTGCAGCTTCTCGGGGTTCTCCGGACGCCCCTTCTCCGGAGGGGGAGACGGGGGCGCACCCGCCCAAGGTCACGGCGCCGGGTCTCTAACGGGAGCTCCGGGAGGGGCCCAGGGTGCGCCCCGGCGGCCCAGGCTGGACTTCGGGCGCCCCGAGGGGCACGGCGGGAAGGGGAGGGCCGCGAGGCACGGGGGGGGCACAGGCCAAGGTCACCCGGACCGACCCCCGGGGCCCGGCGGCTCGGACCCGGGCGGGCCGAGAGGAGGGGGCGGGCCCGCGCCCGGGGGCGGGGGCGGGGACAGGCCGCGGCGGGGGCGTGCCCGGGCGCCCGCGCCAGCCCCGAGCGCCGGCCGCCTCACCTTCTTGAGCCGCTCCATCAGGACGCTCTTGTTGCCGCCCGTGTCCAGGTTCCGCTTCTTCAGCTCCGCCCGCAGGTCGATCACCCGCAGGTCGCTCAGCCGCCGCGTCCCGCTCTCCGCAACGCCCGGGCCGAGAGTCGCCGCGCCGGGGCCGGAGTCGCCCGACCCGGCCAGAGCCTCCGCCATGCCCGCCCCCCGGCCTCCGCCACCGACCCAGCCGCCCACCGCCGGCGGCTGCAGCGGCTCTGAGCACAAAATGGCGCCGCCTAAGAGGAAAACGCACTGGCTTCCTCCCGCCCCGCTTTGCGGCCGCGCAGGCGCGCCGCCCCCACCCGCGGCCGCGGCGGCGAGCGCGCTCGCGCGTCGACCTACCGCACGCGCCCCCTCGCCGAGCGCAGGCGCCGCCGCCGCAGCGCGCAGGCGCGCCGGCCGGTCGCGGCGGGACCCGGGCGAGGCGCGACGCGCCTGCGCACTGCCCCGCGAGGCGCCCACTACGCATGTGCAGATGCGACCGGGCGAGTCGGCCCCGCGCCGGGTGCGCCTGCGCAGAAGCGAGGCGCGCCGGGGCGGCTGGAGCGGTTCCCTCGCAGGCGGCGCCATTTTGTGCTAGGAGCCGAGATAAAACCGGCCCGGTTCTGTGTGAAGTGGGCGGCGGAGCCAGGGTCCCTGGAATGGCGGAGACTCTGTCGGGCCTAGGAGATTCGGGTGCGGCGGGCGCAGCGGCTCTGAGCTCCGCCTCGTCGGAGACCGGGACGCGGCGCCTCAGCGACCTGAGGGTGATCGATCTGCGGGCGGAGCTGAAGAAGCGGAACCTGGACTCCAGCGGCAACAAGAGCGTCCTGATGGAGCGGCTGAAAAAGGTGGGGCCGGGGCCCCGAGGGCGGGCGGGAGGGGGCGGGCCGGGGCTCCCCGGCCGCGGGCATCCCCCCGGCCCCGTTCGCGGCCTGCCCGGGCCTGGCGCGAGCGCGTCTCCCGTCCCTCCCCGGCCCCGGCGGGGGCTCCGAGGCCGCCCGCGCCCGGGTTCGGGTCCTAGCGCCGCGCCGCGCCGGGGCCGGGAGGGAAAAACCCGCGCGCCGCGGGCGGGAGAAGCCGTCGCGGGCCGCAGCCGCCGGCGACGGGCGACGTCGGCCGCGGCGCGGAGGGTTCGCCTCTCGTCGTCTCGTCCTGGCCTCCATCACTGCTCGGGGAGCCCCGGAAAATCCTCCCCCCGCAGGGCGAGCGGCCGGGACTCGGCCAAGGTCACACGGCCGCGGACGGGTGGCCTCGGGACTCGAACCTGGGCCGCGCGGTGCCTGGGGTCGTCCGGGAAGACGTCCCCGGACCCGTGGGGGGCCGGCGAGCTTTCGAAAGCTGAGGGAGTGACTGACAAAGCGGACACCTGAAAGTCCTCGGGGAGGAAAAACATGGAGACGTTTCACGACCTGCCGGCGCCCGCCCCGGGGAAGCACCAGGACAGGCAGGAAAAGTGGCGTTTACGGTGGCGATCGGGGTTGGGCCCCGGGCGGCCTTTGAACGTAGCCAGCCTGGGGACTCAGGCGGCAATCCCGGCCCTTGGGAGGCCGCGGCGGGAGGATCGCTCGAGGGCAGGAGTTGGAGCGCAGCCTGGGCGACGGAGCGAGACCCCGTCGCTGCAGAAAGAACATTCGCCAGGCACGAGTCCCAGCTGCTTGGGAAGCTGGGGAGGGGAAAGAGCCCGAGCCGGGATGGTGCCGCTGCGCTCCAGCCTGGGCGACAGTGAGAGCGCCAACTCAGAAACAAAACAAAAATAAACGGAAAGCAAAACTTCCCCGGGAGGTGGCAGAGCGCGGCCTCCCTGGGGTGGAGCCTGGTCTCAGTGGCCCTGACAGGCCGGGGAGACCTTTAGTCTCTTCTGAGTCTGGGTTGTGTTTTGTTTTGTTTTGGCCAAAAGAAGGTGGTGGTGCTTTAGTTTGGGGTAAATGAGGCTGCCGGACCAGACTTGGCGTGCTGCTGCCTGGGGCGTGTAAACAGGACGGGGCTGCTGTCAGGAGCCCACATCCCTCTAGGCCACCTCTGTCCCTCTGGGCCACCACCGTTTGTCCTTTGTCCTGCCACAGTCAAGCAAGCGTTGGCTGGCTGCTTCCCCTTTGGCTCCTGTCGGGTTTTCTGCCTTCCCTGCCCTGCCCTTCCTCTCTTGGGCCTCCTGAGCAGCCGCTTGGCCTGTCCCTTCCCGCCTGGCTCCCCAAAAGTGGAGGTCATCCCCAGGCTCCGTGGCTAGTTGCTGTTGGGGAGAAGTCAGGGTCACCCGGTGCGTTGTTGGTGAGGAGCTCGGGTGAGAGTGTGGATTTGGTGTTCCGTCATGGGGGCCTTGAAGAAAACAAGCTTGGGTGCCTTGCTGCGGACACTCTTCTCTGGAGGCTCGCCGACTTAAGACCTGCCCTGGGAAGTGGGATGCACGGGCAGCTGTGGTCCCTCCCTGGCAGGGCCTCCTGCAGCCAAGCCCAGTTGGGAGGCTTCATCCCTGTCTCCTCTAGACTGCCCACAGGCCCCCAAATCTGTTTCAGTGGATGGGACTTTCCTGTCAGGCGGGTGGCTGAGACTTCAGGAATCTTTTGTCACCCATGTTCATGTCTAAGGGCACAGATCCAGTCCTGCTACCTTCCGCTTTTCCGCTTAGCGATGCCATCCCCAAACACAAATAACAACAGCCCATATGCCCATCTGCTGACCCCCAGGTAGGCCTGGACTGCTGATGGTCTCTCTTTCCCACTTCTGTCATCCGTTGGTATCCCTTTCCTGGTTCATTTTTCCAGGAAGGGCAGAAGGTGGAAATGAGACACCTCCTCTCTGGGCATTTCTTCTGTTCTCCAGGGATGTTTCAGATTGTCCTGTCCCCAGGAAGTGGGTGAGGGACTTTGCGGTCACACCTTTCCTTGATCCCGGGTCAAAAGTCCAGTGCCCCCCTCTGGCTTCCAAGAAGAGAGATTTTCTTTGCTGCTGGTACACTTAGGGTTGGAACCCCCACCCCTATTCTAAATTCAGATTTACCACGCAGAAACTCTGAGACTTCTGAAGCTACAAATGAAGCATGGTATTTAAATGGGTTTACACAAAATTTCTGCTCACAGGTTAGTACATTAACGATCAGAAAAGCTGTCGAGAGCCGGGCTCGGTGGCTCAGCCTGTAATCCCGTGCTTTGGGAGGCTGAGGTGAGTGATTTGCCTGAGTCTGCGGGTTCGGGACCCGCCTGGGCAACGTGGTGAGACCTCATCTCTACAATAAATCAAAAAATTAGCCGGGTGTGGTAGCGCGCACCTGTAGTTCCAGCTACTTGGAAGGCTGAGGCAGAAAGATTGCCGGTGCCAGGCAGGTCGAGGCTGTGGTGGCCGGGAGCGGCCACTGCACTCCAGTCTGGGCGACAGAGTGAGACTCCAACTCAAAAAAAAAAAGAAAAGCTATCAGGAAAAGCCTATTTCTGATAATGACATCATGACTGGCATGTTCCGTGCTGATTTGCAGAGGCCCACGTGGTGCCGAGCACTGTGCTGAGTATGAGGACTGTTCAAGGGCATGGTACATCCTTGGGGTGGGAGGCAGGACTTGCCAAAAATCCTCGGAGTTAAATAATCCCTAGGGAGGCACAATCACCTGGGGGTTAAGAATGAAGTCTTTGGCTGGACATGGTGGCTCATGCCTGTAATCCCAACACTTTGGGGAGGCAGAGGCGAGAGGATTGCCTGAGTCCAGGGGTTTGAAACCAGATCGGGCAACTTGGTAAGACTGTGTCTCTACAGGAAATAAAAAAATTAGTTAGACTTGGTGGTGCACGCCTGTGGTTCCAGCTGCTTGGGGGCTGAAGTGGAAGGATCGCTTGAGCCCAGCAGGTTGAGGCTTTGGTGGCCATGATCGTGCCACTGCACTCCAACCTGGGCAACAGAGTGAGATTCCACTCAAAAAAAGAAAAAAGAAAAGAAGTCTTTGGAGTCAGTCATGGATGTGCATGACCAAGACTGGATGGGTCAATGCCACGTTTGGTCCCATGGTAACACGCTGGGAACCAGGCAGTGAGCGTTAGGATCCATCCAGACCATGCTGAGTACAGGCGGGGCATGGAGGGATCACTGGGGGCTTAGATACCACTTTACTGTCAGAGGAAATTGGATAGTAGCATGACTTTCCCTTTCTGAGGGCATTCCCAGGTCAGTGCAGCTGTATACTCTCAAAGTTCCCTTCTCGCCTGAGGGTTCTCCAGAAGTCAGTGTGTATGTTGAATTTTTTTGGTCAACTTTGTTTTTCCCTTTTCTTCAGGCAATTGAAGATGAAGGTGGTAATCCTGATGAAATTGAAATTACCTCCGAGGGAAACAAGAAAGCATCAAAGAGATCCAGCAAAGGTATGACGTTTTTGTAGGTATGTCTGAGGTAAAGAGCTTTCTTCAGAACTACATTGCTAATGTCCTTTGTTTACTTGTATGTCATTTGGATTTCTGGATCATGCTGTGTGAATCAGGAGCCTTCCAGGAAGCTTTGCATTTTCTTTCAAGGTCTTTCCACTGTGTTTTGTTACTTTGGTGTCAGAAATTCCAACAGGATGGAAGGAGTATTTACCTGTTTATCCATTTTTCTGTATAGATTTGTAAGCAAACCTTGTTTATCCAGACCCTTAAACTTCTTAAAAAGTATATAGGAACTGATCAGAGTAGAATGTGCCTGTAATCCCAGCTGCTTGAGAGGCTGAGGCGGGAGGATCACTTGAGCCCAGAAGTTCAAGATCAGCCTGGGCAATGTAGCCGAGACCCTGTCTCTACAAAAAATTAGTTAGCCAGATGTGGTCAAAAAACTAGCTAGGCTAGGTGCGGTGGCTCAAGCCTGTGTAATCCCAGCACTTCGGGAGACCAAGGTGAGAGGATTGCCTGAGCCCACAGGTTCGAGAACAGCCTGGGCAACTTGGCAAGACCTCATCTCTACAATAAATCAAAAAGAGACCTGGGCATGGTAGCATCCACCTGTCCTTCTGGCTACTTGGAAGGTTGAGGCAGAAGGATCGCCTGAGCCCAGCAGGTCAACACTGGGATGACCGTGAGCATGCCACTGCACTCCAGCCTGGGCGATACAGTGAGACTCCCAACAACAACAAGAAGAATACTCAGGTGTGTCATGTGCCTATAGTCCCCGCGATGTAGGAGGCGGAGGTGGGAGGAACCCTGGAGCCCAGGAGGTCAGAGGCTGCAGGGAGCTGTGATTGCACCACGGCATCCCAGCTTGGGTGACAGAGTGAGAACCTGTTTCTTTTTTTAAAAAGGGATATCAATGACTGCTTGAGTCTCATTGCTCTGACTTGCAAAAAACATGAAGGGGTGACCCAAAAAAACTGGAATTCTCTTCTGGAAGGTGGGCCCCTAAGACAGGCTTTCCTCTAGGTGAGGTAAGTGTTCTAGGAATCCATCGGCATCAGTGGACCAGCAACTGTTGTGAGAGCCTATGTTTGACTTCAGGGAAATTTTTTTGGAGATTCAATGTGTTTGCCCATTTCATGATGGTGATTTACACGAACAGCCCACCCATACATACCTAGCTAAGTGTACAGCAGTTTTTGACCAAAAACAAGACAACCCCAGTGCCCCACCCTCCCTATTCACCCACTCTCACTTCAGTGCCTTTTTTACTGTTGTTGTTTCCCCGAATGAAAAAGATCCTCCAAGGGAAATGTTTTGCCAGTGTGAAAGAAGTGAAACAAAAACAGCAGAAGCACTAAAATTCTTAAAAATTGGTGAGTTCACAAACTGTCTTGAGCAGTGGAAAAAGTGTCTCGATAGGAGTATTGTATCACAGAGTACTTTGAAGGTGACTGAAGTTTAAACATGTATGAATAAATAAATAATGTTTTATAAGTAAATTGCAGAATTTTTTGGGTCCCCCCTTGTAACTTCCTTTTTAAATACCACCTGCCAACTGGGCTCGGTGGCTCAGCCTGTAATCCCGCGCTTTGGGAGGCTGAGGTGAGTGGATTGCCTGAGCCCACGGGTTCGAGACCCGCCTGGGCAACTTGGCGAGACCTCATCTCTACGATAAATCAAAAAATCAGCCGGGCGTGGCAGTGCGCGCCTGTAATTCCGGCTACTTGGAAGGCTGAGGCGGAAGGATCGCCGGAGCCCAGTGGGTTGAGGCTGCGGTGGCTGGGAGCAGCCACTGCACTCCAGTCTGTGCGACGGAGTGAGACTCCAACTCAAAAAAAAAAAATAAATAAAAATAAATAAATAAATACCACCTGTCGAAAATGGAATGCTCGCTTTTACAGAAGTTTCTTTCAAAAATTGCCTACACAGTAAAAGCCATACTTTGCGTGACTTGAATGACTCTCTCTGTGCCAAATCTCCCTTTTCCATCCCCTCACCCTGTGCTTCTGTCAGGCATCAGGCATGTGGTTCTCTCTCTGACCCTCTGTGCCTTTGCTTGTGTGCTCCGTCCACCCTTCTCATCTGTCTGCGTTCAAGACCTAGCTTGTCAAGGCGCAACTGATCTGTCAATAGCAGCTCGTCTCTCCTTAGGCCCTCTGCCCCTGTGGCCTTGCTCTTTATACCTTAGTTTAATACTTAGAGCTTGTTGACTTTCCCCCTCAGTAGTTCAGCTCAGTAACATTCAGCTACTCTTCTGAAAGCCAGCCAAAGCTGGGCATTCAGGTCCTTCTGAATGTTCTCTTGGTGAGGTTGATGACCCTTATCTGAAATGTTTGAGGCCAGAAGTGTTTTAGTTTTCTGATTTGGGAATATTTTCATATATGTAATGAGGTATCTTGGGGATGGGACCCAAATCTGAAACATGAAATTCTTTTATATTTCATATATACCCTATACACATAGCCTGAAAGTAATTTTATACTGTACTTTTTTTTTCTTTTTTTTTTTTTTGAATTGGAGTCTCACTCTGTTGCCCAGATTAGAGTGCAGTGGCCGCTCCCGGCCACTGCACCCTCGACCTGCTGGGCTCCAACGATCCTTCCACCTCAGCCTTCCAAGTAGGTGGAAATACAGGTGCGCGCTACCACGCCTGGCTAATTTTTTGATTTATTGTAGAGATGAGGTCTCACCAAGTTGCCGAGGCAGGTCTCGAACCTGCGGGCTCAGGCAATTCACTCACCTCAGCCTTCCAAGGCGCAGGATTACAGGCTGAGCCACCAAGCCCGGCTATACTGTATTTTTTAAAATTTTAAGCATGAAACAGCATTAACTACATTGTGACCGCTGCCTGTCATGTGGAGTCAGCGTGGGGATTTTCCGCTTGGGGTGGCATGTTGGTGCTCAAGCCATTTTGGATTTTGGAGAATTTTGGATTTTCAGGTAGTGATGCTCAGCCTGTAATTGAAGGCCCTGTTGTTCAGGTCCCAGAACTAAATGAGCTCTCTTACTACCTGATGGGGAAGAATCGGGTTTAACGTCTGAGAGGCAGAGCCCAAATCAGGCACATTGGAGGAAGCACTGGGAATACAGCAACCAGGGACCTTGCTATGGACCGAAGTCACTTTTGTGGTCCACAGTGCATTTTGTATTTTTGCTTGGCCCTAGTAGAACTCTGCCAAAGCAAAGAGCTCTGGGAAGTTGATGGTGAAACGAAATCATAGTGGGGAAAGATGGAGCCTGTGGATGTCCTCTTTTGACTTTCCTTTTTTTTTTTTTTTTTTTTTTTTTTTGAGTTGGAGTCTCACTCTGTCGCCCAGACTGGAGTGCAGTGGCTGCTTCCGGCCACCACAGCCTCGACCTGCTGGGTTCCGGCGATCCTTCTGCCTCAGCCTTCCAAGTAGCTGGAACTACAGGCGCACGCTACCACGCCTGGCTGATTTTTTTTTTTTGTAGAGATGAGGTCTCACTGCCCAGGCGGGTCTCGAACCCACAGGTTCAGGCAATCCACTCACCTCAGCCTCCCAAAGGCGCGCGATTACAGGCTGAGCCACCGAGCCCGGCTTCCTTTTTCTTTTAATAAAGACCACTACTAGCTGGGCTCGGTGGCTCAGCCTGTAATCCTGCGCCTTTGGGAGGCTGAGGTGAGTGGATTGCCTGAGCCTGCGGGTTCACACCCGCCTGGACAACTTGGCAAGACCTCATCTCTACAATAAATAAAAAACCAGCCGGGTGTGGTAGCGCACGCCTGTAGTTCCAGCTATTTGGAAGGATTGCCGGAGCCCAGCAGGTCGAGGTGGCCGGGAGCAGCCACTGCACTCCAGTCTGGGCGACAGAGTGAGACTCCCAGCTCAAAAAAAAAAAGACCACTACTTAGACCGAGCGCGTTGGCTCACGCCTATAATTCTGGCACTTGGGGAGGAAGAGGCAAGAGAATTGTCTGAGCCCAGGAATTCAAGACCAGCCTGGGCAACTTGGTGAGACCTTATCTCTACA
Organism: Cephalopachus bancanus; assembly: GCA_027257055.1. NCBI lineage: Eukaryota > Metazoa > Chordata > Mammalia > Primates > Tarsiidae > Cephalopachus > Cephalopachus bancanus. Next base: position 89,431 of record JAPVLO010000582.1, on the reverse strand, counting down.
ATAAATCAAAAAATTAGCTGGGCGTGGTGGTGCACACCTGTAGTTCCAGCTACTTGGAAGGCTGATGTGGAAGGATCACCTGAGTTCAGCAGGGAGAAGCTATGGTGGCCGTGAGCATGCCACTGTACTCCCGCCTGGGCAACAGAATGAGCCTCCGACTCAAAACAAAAGCAAACCAGTCCTTGTAGTATAGTTTTTTAAAAATGCATGCATTAAGCAAAAAGGAAAAGCTCCTTCCTCATCATGAGGCATCCCATTACTAAATGTCTGAGCATACTTCACTGGAGTTTCTGTGTGTATACGGTCATTTCAACGTGTACCTGTGTGTATATGTATATGTGTTTATACATGTGTATACATTTATTTTTCTTTAACAAATTGGTCCTTGCCTGGTATAGTGGCTCAAACCTGTAATTCCAGTACTTTGGGAGACTGAGGTGGAAGTATCATTGAGCCCAGGAGATTCAGATTCCAGACCAGTCTGGGCAATACAGCAAGACCCCTTCTCTAAAACAATTAAATTAAAAAATTAGGCCAGGGGCAATGGCTCAAGCCTGTAATCCCAGCAGTTTGGGAGGCCATGGTGAGAGGATTGCCTGAGCACAGGTTCAAGAACAGCCTGGGCAACTTGGTGAGACCTCATTCCCTACAATAAATCAAAAAATTAGCTGGGTATGGTGGCACGTGCCTATAGTTCCAGCCACGCGGAAGGATCACCGGAGCCCAGCAGGTCGAGGCTGTGGTGGCCGGGAGTGGCCACTGTACGCCAGTCTGGGTGACAGAGTGAGACTCCAACTCAAAAAAAAAAGAACATAAAATCTAGAATCCAAATAGTGTAGGTTAACAGCACTGCCTAGAACAAGATTAAGCCTTTAAGGACCAAAATACCACTGACAAGTTAAGTCAAGTGACAGATTGAGAAGAAACAGTGGCCAACATTTCAGGGAACCCTTATAACTCAAGATAAACAACCCAGGAGAAAAATGGGCAAAGGGCCTGAAAAGGCAATTCAGAAAACACAAAAGCCAATGATCTGAAGTATCTAATCTGTGAAGAAATGCAAGCACAATCTTTATCCGCAGATAAATACAATGAAATGCTTTTCTTCTATGGAACAAGCAACATTTAAAGAGAAACAATAATTAAGTGAGTTTAAGAGGTGCTCGCATACTGTGCTTAGCGATACCAGCCTACAAAGCATTTTGGGGGATCTGTGTGTTATTGTTTGTTTTTTTTGATTTATTGTAGAGATGAGGTCTCGCCAAGTTGCCCAGGCGGGTCTCGAACCCGCGGGCTCAGGCAATCCACTGACCTCAGCCTCCGAAAGCGCTGGGATTACAGGCTGAGCCACTGAGCCCGGCCTATGTTATGTTCTAAAATGCCCTTCTTTGCTTTAAAAGCATAAAAAATTATCCTGTGCTGTAATCTTTATAGCTTTATTTTTATGTTCTATGTTTAATTCATAGAATTTATTTTGCGTATGGTGTAAGGTAGGTATTAGGGATCAAAATATGAAACACTTATGTCAAAGATCGCTCCTCCCCTTTCCCAGTCCCACAACCCACCCCACCCCATCACACCCCAGCAAAAATAAAAACCACTCTTATGATGACTTTCATCTTAGGTTAGTTTTGCCTGTTCTAGAACTTCACGTAAAATGGAGCCATGCAATACACGCTCCTTTTCATCTTTGTTTATCTGGTATAATTAGTTTTATTCTGAAATTTTGCAGTGTGTGTTGTTGTTTTTATATGAACTGGGAAAGGTTGATTTATTAAGGATACATACATTGTGAAGGGCATAATGGGCGGGACAACATCAAGAGTGTCTGCTGCCTGTAGTATGTGTTGATATCTGATGGGGTAGCTGTTTACGTTTTATTGAATTATTTCCAACTGCTTTACCAGTACTTTTTTTTTTTTTTTCTTTTTTTGAGTTGGAGTCTCACTCTGTCACCTAGGCTGGAGTGCAGCGGCCGCTCCCGGCCACCACAGCCTTGACCTGCTGGGCCCCGGTGAGCCTTCCGCCCAAGTAACTGGAACTACAGGCACGCGCTACCACACTAGGCTAATTTTTTTGATTTATTGTAGAGATGAGGTCTCACCAAGTTGCCCATGCGGGTCTCGAACCCGCAGCCTCAGGCAATCCACTCACCTCAGCCTCCCGAAGGCGCAGGATTACAGGCTGAGCCATCGAACCCGGCTTACCAGTACTTTTTAATGAAGATTTTAACAGAAAACAGAGTGACCTTGTTAATGAATGAACTCAAAATGGTTTAAAATTTTAGAAAGCATATCTCAAGTGATCTCAGCACATCTCCAAAATTATCACAAAGTACAAATTAATAGGATATTTCATGGTGTTTGAGAAGATTTTGTAACTGGAGGTGCAAAGTTAGCGTGTTTGTTTTTTAAGTATTACCTAATCTTATTCTGTGGTGGGGGGAGTTGTTTTTATTTTGATATCATCTTACCTAAGAAGAGTTACAGGGCTGGTATACAGAATCCCCACCCACCCTGTACCCAGACACCCCAGTTAACATGCGCTTGCATTTATGTGGCCCTTGTCTCTCTCCCTGTGTATATTTTTTTCCCTGAACTGTTGATGGTAAGTTGGAAGGCGTGTGCCCTTAGCCCTGCACACTGTAGTGCTTCCTAAAAGCAAGAACATTACATAACCAAAGGCAGGAAATCAGCACTGATGCAATACTATTATCTCATCTCTGATCTTATTTAGATTTAGTAATTTGTTCAGTAATGCTCTTTATAACTGAAGAGAAAAAAAGCCCAGGGTTATGCATTGCAATCGGTTGTCATGCCTCTTGAGTTTTCTGAAATCCGAGGGACATGCTTTGTTTTTGTGACATTGCTGGTTTTTGCAGAGTATAGTTCACTGATTTTGTAGCCTCTTTTTCAGTTTGAATTGTTTGGGGTATTTCTTCCCGGTGATTAGGATCAAGCTGTATCCACTTGTCAGAAGTGCCCCCAGAAGTGGTGTATTCTTAGTGTGTCTTGTCCTGTGCGTCAGTTTGAGCCATTACTGGCGCTATTCACTGAGTTAACATGTTGGCCAGGTTTCTCCACTGGAAAGTTACTATCTTTCTCTTTGTAATTACGTCTGTGAGGAAGATACTTTGAGACTATGTTGATGTCGTGTACATCTCCATTAGTTTCAGCAACCACTCCTTTCCTGTCCAGTCATTTATTACAGTGGTTGCCAGATGATGATTTTCTAATGTCGTTGATCCTTCTGTTTATGGCTTGGTTTACTACCATAGGAATAGCTGGCCCTTCTCTTCCACTTATCAATGTGAACTCACATTCTTAGTAAGTTGTAGACTTTTAAAAAATTCTTATTTACAGCCGGGCTCGGTGGCTCAGCCTGTAATCCCGCGCCTTTGGAAGGCTGAGGTGAGTGGATTGCCTGAGCCCGCAGGTTCGAGACCCACCTGGGCAACTTGGTGAGACCTCATCTCTACAATAAATCAAAAAATCAGCCGGGCATGGTAGCGCATACCTGTAATTCTGGCTACTTGGAAGGCTGAGGCGGAAGGATCGCCGGAGCCCAGTGGGTCGAGGCTACAGTGGCTGGGAGCGGCCACTGCACTCCAGTCTGGGCGACAGAGTGAGACTCCAACTCAAAAAAAAAAAAATTCTTATTTACTGTGATATATAAGACCAAGGTGGGAGAATGTCTTGAGGCCAGGAGTTCAACCTTGGCAACATAGCAAGACTCTGTCTCTAGAGAAGAAAAATGAGCCAGATGAGGTGGCACACACCTGTAGTCCCAGCTACTCAGAAGGCTAAGGCAAGAGGATTACTTGAGCCCAGGAGTTCAAGTTTACAAAGAGTTATGATCACATCACTGGACACCAGCCTGGGCAGCAGAGTGGGACCTTGTCTCAAAAAAAAAAAAAATTGATTTTGTATTGGGAGAAAGGCATAAAGCTGGGAGTGATTTTCCCAAGGTTATGTGGAGGTTGTTAGGGTACCGAGGGTGAGAGGGGATGGATGAATGGATGGGAAGGGGCGCAGCACCGCTGGAACCGGCATGCCAGAGGTATGTGCTGGTAACCAGAGAACCAAGTAATGCAAGGATTTGCAACACAGAGAGGTGAAAGAAGAAAAGATTTATTTAAGAAAGGATCACTTCCCGCGGACAGGAAGCAGGCCTACACACTCTAGATGAGTGTGTCACTGTAGCCCCCCAGCCCTGACTGCCGTGACTTCCTTGTTGACCACTTGTGGATATCTTGGAGACCCTGAGGGGAGTCCTGGTCACCAGGAACTGAGTATACAATGAGTCAGTATTGGTCATGCTTGAGATATTCGAGTTTCTAAGAAGACTAAGTACAATAGGCTGGTACCAGTCATGTTTAAGGAGTCTGTGTTTCTGAAAAGACAAAGTTGACAAAGTTAATCTTTACCTAGAGTGTGTATTTCTCCCGGACATAGTCTCTACTTTCTCATTGTGTGTTAGGGTTTAGGAACAAGATAAAAAATGGATTTCTCCAGTAGCGTCTACTTTCTCATCATCGTGTCAGGGTTTGAGAACAAGATTTAAAATATGGCTTTCTGCTCTCGGTCCGTCCTTTCAGAGATCAGCTTCTCTCCCAAAAGCTAAGAACCATCTTGATGAAAAAGCTCTAGAAAGCTATGTCTCAACAGTAGCTTTAAAACACGTGCCATGCTACGTAACACCTTGCTTTAAGACATGTTCTTAATTTTATAGCAAGCCTGCTCTTGACACCGAAAATTTGATTTTCGCCATGCCTAATGATTTCTATTTCCATTTTACTTCCATTCTGTTATTTCTAGTATTGTTTACATTTTTCTGCTTTCTACTCATTTTATCATTTGTATAAAAACTAAAGGCAAGTGGCCATATAAAGCTCCAGTTAGGATGAAAGTGGCAACATGCCTGCCCGCTGTGAACTGTTGGCTCTGGAACAGATTGTTAATGTTACCAATGAATACTTGATTAGTAAGAAAAATTGGGAAATCGGGCAAAGGGAATTGGGGGAAATGATTATCCTATTTTTAGCATTGCTGTCTAAAAAGTGAAATGTGAACCTGAAAAGGTATCTAGCCTCTTAATGTCTTTCATAATTTTTTTGTTTTTATAGCAACGAGGTCTCTCTATGTTGCCTAGGTTGGGGCAGAATTCCTGGATTCAAGCAATCCTCCCTCCTTGGTCTCCCAAAGTCTGGGATTACAGGTGTGAGCCACCACACCCAGCCCATAACCCTTTTTCTAAACCTTAATTACTAAACTCCTGAAGAAAAACCTGGAGTTCAGTCATTTCCTTAGTTTTTTTCTTGGAGTTAATCTCAGTACTTTATATTTAGAAAAACATTAGAGTGCCAAATAGCTAAAACTAGAATAAGAATTAACAGATCAGTGAAAGAGAATCAAAAGATTAAATAGTCGTAGACAAATGTAGGAATATGATATTGAACACGGCTAACATTTCAAATTGATAGGGGGGCAGTGTTATTTTAGTAAATGGTGTTGGGAAATCAGTTTAAAATGGGACGGCTATTTGGAAAATAGTTCCATTCAGCACAAGACTGAGGGTATAGGCCAGTAGCTCACGCCTGTAATCCCAGCACTTTGAGAGGCCGAGGTGAGAGAATTGCCTGAGTCCAGGAGTTTGAGACCAGCCTGGGCAACTTGGCAAGACCTCGTCTCTACAGTAAATAAAAAAATTAGACAGGTGTGGTCATGTGCTCTTGTAGTTCCAGCTGCTTGCAAGACTTGGGTGGAAAGATTGCCTGAGCCCAGCAAGCCTAGGCTGCGTTGGCCGTGAGCATGCTACTGTATGCCAGGCTAAAAAGCAACAGAGTGAAACCTCTACTAAAAAAAAACCACAAAAACTGAGAAAATAAATGTTCAAATCCCCAAAACAACAAAAACACAGGTACATATTTTGTGCTCAGTGTGGAGGACGGCTTCTAAGCATAGAGGCACAAATTATTGACACATTAAAAACCAATTAATAGCTTTGGCTACAAACCAGTGAAATTTACCCAAAACCTGTAAATGAAATTAAAAGACTTGGCAACCCCCTTGAGTCCCCTCCCGCTGTGGGAGCTTTTCTGTCCTCTCAATAAATCCTGCTTTGAAAATAAATTAAAAATAAAAGACTGGTGAAGAGCTGGGAAGAAATATATATTGTGTGTGATATTCATGTTTCGATCAGGGAGGTGGGAAGAGGCTAGCCAAAGAAAAAAAAAATTTTTTTTTTTTTTTTGAGTCGAAGTCTCACTCCATCGCCCAGGCTGGAGTGCAGTGGCACACTCATGGCCACCCCAGCCTCGACCTGCTGGGCTCCAGCGATCCTTCCACCTCATCCTTCCAAGTAGCTGGAACTGCCTATGCTACCTACCATGCCTGTCTGATTTTTGTTTTTCTTGTAGAGATGAGGTCTTGCCAAGTTGCCCGGACTGGTCTCGAATCCATGGGCTCAAGCAGTCCACTCACCTCAGCTATGTGCTAGGGTTACAGCTGAGCCACCAAGCCTGGCCACAAAAATGTTTTAATGGGGAAAATATAGATGAGAAATTTCTACAAGCGTACAGATGATTAACCACAAAAATTCAATGTAAATAGTAATCAGATAAATTCAGGTTAAAACAAGTATTCGAATTTTGCCTACCTCATTGGCAAGGATAAAGAAAAACGGACAATTTTAATACAGATTCAGAAAGATTGACACTTTTATTCAATGTTGATGGAAGTGTATAAGTCAGAACAACCTTCCTCTAGGGAATCTTGATGGTATGTGGGAGGTTGTTTTTTGTTGGTTGGGGGGGGTCTTTTTTTTCTTTTTCTAAGACTTAGAAATGCGCATATTCTGTCTTCTGGTGATGCCGTTTCTAGAAATATGTCCTAAGATGATAACTACCAGTATGCAAAAAAGAATTCCCAGGCCAGGCACAGTGGCTCACACCTATAGTCTCTGTACTCTGGGAGGCGGAGACAAGAGGATTGCCAGAGCCAGGGGTTTGAGACCTGCCTGGACAACTTGGCAATACCTTGTTTCTACAAAAAAAAAAAAAATTAGCCAGGTGTGGTGGTGTGTGCCTGTAGGTCCAGCTACTCAGGAGGCTGAGGTGGCAAGATAGCCTGAGCCCAGAAGGTTGAGGCTGTGGTGGCTGTGGGTGTGTCACTGCACTCCAACCTGAGTGACAGAGTAAGACACTGACTAAAAAAAAAAAAAAATGCAAATAATTGGCAGAGCATTCATTTATATTTTTTTTGAGTTAGGGACTCGCTTCGTTACCCAGGCTGGAGTACAGTGACACAATTATGGCTCACCACAGCCTCGACATTCTGGGCTCAGGAGATCCTACCTCAGCTACCCGAGTGTCTGGGACTACAGGTGTGTGCCACCATACCTGACTAATTGTTTAACTTTTTGCAGAGATAAGGTCTTGCTGTGTTGTCCATACTGGTCTCAAACTCCTGGGCTCAAGCAGTCCTTCCACCTTGGCCTCCCAAAGTGCTGGGATTAATAGGTGTGAGCCACTGCACCCAACTAGGACATTAATATTTATAAATACCCTCTTGTTTATTAATTGGTATTAATTAGATCACGAATCTATAGCCATATAGTGCTATTAAAAAACAATGGAAAGCAGTTCACAACATACTAAGTTAAAGATCAAACAAAGCCAGGCTCGGTGGCTCAGCCTGTAATCCCGCGCCTTGCGAGGCTGAGATGAGTGAATTGCCTGAGCCCGCTGGTTCGAGACCCGCCTGGGCAACTTGGTGAGACCTCATCTCTACAATAAATCAAAAAATTAGCCGGGTGTGGTAGCGTGCGCCTGTAGTTCCAGCTACTTGGAAGGCTGAGGCGGAAGGATCGCCGGAGCCCAGCAGGTTGAGAATGCGGTGGCCGGGAGCGGCCACTGCATTCCAGTCTGGGTGACAGAGTGAGACTCCCAACTCAAAAAAAAAAAAAAGATCAAACAGTAGTATAATGCCATTTTGTAAGCAAAGTACATGAATGTGTGTAGCAAAATAATGGAAGGAAATCTGTCCATCTAGAACATGAGGGCCAACTCTAGGTGCTAATTGTCATTTCGTTTTGCTTCTTTAGGTTTTGCTTCGTATTATTGTTTCTGTGGGAAGACATAGGGTGTTCCACGTTTGTGTCAGATTCTCATCTCCCCATGCACAAAGTCATTTGACAAGAAGGGCAGGCCTCAGGACAGGTGTGGTCAGCATCAGTTGTACTGAGAACCTGTTTCCAGCGCCTCCTCTTCCAAGCCAGTTGATAAGAACAGAACCCCTTCCGTGTGAGGGTGGGGGGGGGTTTGTCTGGAATGGCCATCTCTGGATCACACACTGTTCCTGGGTTGGGAGGTGCCATGGGTGTTGACGGTATTCACTTATATGGTGCTCAGCGCTTATGAAAATGAAGGTTGACCAGTCGTGGTGGTTCACACCTGTAATCCTAGCACTTTGGGAGGCTGTGGCCGGAGGATTGCTTGAGCCCAGGAGTTCGAGATCAGCCAGGGCAGTGTAGCCAGACCCTGTCTTAATTTTAAAGAAAAAAATAATTTTTTTAAATTAAAAAAATGGAGGTTATTTCTTCTGGGAAATAGATGTCATTGATCTCATGTTGTAAATGGTTCTCTCTTCAGGGCGTAAAGCAGAAGAAGAGGGTGTGGAAGATAACGGGCTTGAGGAAAACTCAGGGGACGGACAGGTATGTATAACCTGGTGAGTGAATCAGCTTGGTGGGCGGACTGGTGGCAGTCACGTGATGGTTTTATTTTGCTTTGTCGCAGGAGGATGTTGAAACCAGTTTGGAGAACTTGCAGGACATCGACATGATGGATATCAGTGTGCTAGATGAAGCAGAAATCGACAATGGGAGCGTTGCAGATTGTGTCGAGGATGATGATGCTGATAATCTCCAGGAGTCCCTGTCTGATAGCAGAGAGCTGGTCGAGGGAGAGATGAAAGAGCTCACGGAGCAGCTGCAGGAACATGCTGTAGGTAACTCGGCCATGTCCCTAGAACGTACCCTGATGTGTCAGCTTCACAAATATCTTAAGAAATGATAGGTTTTATATTGGAGAGTAATTTCCTTTAATGCCACTTCCGAAGAATGATGGCTGATGCATTTATGTATACAATTCAGATGATACTGAAAATACTCTTTGGGTTGTTGAAAAGTGGTATCTCGTATATTGCACAAGTACTTGCTGGACCCATTTGCAGAATGCAGGATGAAACATTTTGAGGACTATTGAAAGCCCTCCTGTTTCAGGAAGTTGATCTGTGGTGTTAGGATGCCTTGAAAATATTGATATTGGGAGCAGTTAGAAATTGGTCTTTTTCTGTGAGGACCCAACTGGTACCCTCCCAGCAGTCAACCTTTAAAACGAATCTTGACATTTCAGCTTATGTGTTTTAATATGTTTTAATTTTGTTCAGGCAGGCTTGGTCTTGCAGTGTTGCACAGGCTGGTTTTGAACTTCTGGCCTCAAACCCAGCCTCTTTTTTCATGTTAGAAATGTATCAGCAGGTGCGATGGCGCACGCCTGTAATCCCAGCAGTTTGGGAGACTGAGGTAGGGATTGCCTGAGCCCATGGATTCAAAACCAATCTGGATAACTTGGCAAGACCTCGTCTCTACAATAAATCAAAAAATTAGCCAGACATGGTGACGCATGCCTATAGTTCCAGCTACTTGGAAGGCTGAGGTGGAAGGATCGCCTGAGCCCAGCAGGTTGAGGCTGTGGCGGCAGTGAGTATTCCACTGCACTCTAGCCAGGGCGACAGAGTGAGATTCCAACTCAAGAGAAAAAAAAGAAAGGAACATATCATCTATGTAATAAAACTATAATGAGTATTATATTTTGAACTCTACTTGCCACGCATTAATCCTTTTAACATAATATGAGTTGTAGGTGTTGTTGGTCACGTGTTCAGTTGTGGAATTTAGGGAGTAACGAGCTAACAAGTATCATGAGGTGTTATAGTTTATAATGAGAGAAGAATGAAGATCAGACTCATGTCTGAGAATTAAGATCAGGCACCACGTTATATTGATGCTGTGACTTTGATGCTAAATGTTTCATTTACGTGAGGACTCAGGTTGGTCAGGATACAGAACAGGCAGCCTCAGAAACTGCGCCTCATCTGTGTAGGGCTCGTTACATGTTGGGGGGCGGGGCTTGGATCCTCCGCAGTGAGTCCTGTCAACCTCCTGGAGGAAGGAAGCCCCGGTCTGTGCCACTCGATCCTCTGCCGTTCCTTGGAATAGTTTTGCATTTCTTTTCAGAACTGAGTCTGGGTGTTTTTGGAGGTAGCAGGTTGTAGTCTTAGAATGGAGAATTGGGTTTTGAGAACTGGCTGTAATTCTGATACAAATAAACTGTGCAGTTTTGCTTTTTTAGTGAGTCTCCTTTACCAGCTTCCTACAAAAAAGTAACAGAAACACATAGTGATTGGCCAGTGACTGGCCAGGTAATCTTAGCACTTTGGGAGGCTGAGGTAAGAGGATTGCCTAAACCCAGGGTATCCAGACCAGCTTGGGCAACTTGGCGAGACCTCATCTCTACAGTCAATCAAAAATTAGCCAGGTGTGGTAGTGCATGCCTTTATTTCTGGTTACTTGGAAGGCTGATGCGGAAGGATCACCAGAGCCCAGCAGGTTGATGCTGGGGTCGCCATGAGTGTGCCACGGAACTCCAGCTTGGGTGACAGAGTGAGACTCCAACTCAAAAAAAAAAAAAAGGGTATATGGGGGCGGGTATATAATTCCTGTCACTATGTCTTCTCTTTTTTTCAATTTATTGTCTTTTTAATTCTTTTGATTTGTTGTAGAGTTGAGGTCTCACCACACTGTCTCTTTTTTTGGTCTGTTTAGTTTTTTTGATTTATTGTAGAGACAGGGTCTCATCAGGTTGTCCAGGCTAGTCTCAAATCCCTAGGCTCAGCCAATTCTCTCGCTTCCACCTCCCAGAGTGCTGGGATGACAGGCGTGAGCCACCACACCTGGCTTGCATTTTCTTAAGACTGTCTTTTTTCCCTCCTAATTGGAAAATCATATGTTCTGTAACAAAAGCTGAAAACACCCTAGATGTCTGGAAGCAGTATAGTTTAAGAGTTAGGAGCATAGACTGGAGGCCTGTCACTTATTGTGTGACCTTGGATAAATTATTTAACCTCTCAGTACCTCAGTCACAGAAGGTTTGGGGAGGATTCAGTGGATTTAAGCTTATCACAGACTTAAAGTAGAAGTCATCAAACTGGCCATCCACCCATTTGGGGGGGGGTTGTGTTTTTGGGAGTGCAGTGGCTCGCTCACGGTCACCTCGCATCTACCTGAAGGGCTCTGGCGATCCTTCCACCTTAGCCTTCCAAGAAGCTGGAACTGCAGGCATGTGCCATCACACCTGGCTAATTTTTTTATTTATTCTAGAGATGAGGTCTTGCCTAGTTACCCAGGCTGATCTCAAACCTCTGGACTCAGGCAGTTCTCTCACCTTGGCCTCCCAAAGTGCGAGGATTATAGGCATGAGCCATTGCACCCGTCCTGTGTTTTTGTTTTGTTTTGTTTTGCTGTTTGTTTGTTCGTTTGTTTTTGAGTTGGAGTCTTACTCTGTCGCCCAGACTGGAGTGCAGTGGCTGCTCCGGGCCACTGCAGCCTCGACCTGCTGGGCTCTGGCGATCCTTCCGCCTCAGCCTTCCAAGTAGCTGGAACTACAGGCGCGCGCTACCACGCCTGGCTCATTTTTGATTTATTGAAGAGATGAGGTCTTGCCAAGTTGCCCAGGCGGGTCTCAAACCCGCGGGCTCAGGCATTCCACTCACCTCAGCCTCCCCAAGCGAGGTATTACAGGCTGAGCCACCGAGCCTGGCTTATTTGTTTTTACAGACAGGTCTCACTGTCACCCAATATGCAGCCTCAAACTCCTAAGCTCAAACTCTGACTCAAAAAAAAATTTGTTATTCCCAGTAACACAGTTGTTATTGCTCTGTAACATCAAAATGAACTAAGCAGGTTTATATGAACTAAACCAGTCTCCAAGAAGGATGTAAAATCAGGCAGGGTTCAGAATGGTGTGCTGCCTCAAACAGTGGGAGATAGGGGGTGTAGTCTTTAGCACCTGCATGTGTAGCATATCTGGTGACAGGAGTGGTGGGGGGTGGTTTTTAATGAATAGGCCTTTTCTTTTTGAGTTGGAGTCTCACTCTGTCGCTCAGGCTGGAATGCAGTGGCACATTCATGGTCACCCCAGTGTCCACCGACTGGGCTCCGGAGGTTCTTCCACTCAGCCTTCCAGGTAGATGGAACTACAAGTGTGCACGTGATCTCGCCAAGTTGCTGGGCTCGAACCTGAGGGCTCAGGCAATCCACTCGCCTTAGCCTCCCAAACTGCTGGGATGACAGGCTGAGCCACCGTGCCTGGCCAGTGAATAGGCTTTTGTACCTTTTGAGTTTTTTGATTATGTATGGGTGTCTTTTCTAGTTAAGTAAAAGTGATGATGATACATTCTCATTATTAAATACCTAAAAAGTATACCAACCTTCAGGGCTTTTTAGTGTATAGCCAAAACTAGTTTTGAGTCACAAAGCATCTGAGTCCCCTTTATTTGGGGGAATCCCTTGCCTTATTGGGCACAGCCCATCTCTTAGATAAGCTCGATGTGCTGGTTACTCTTCCCCTGCAGGTGGGGCATAGATTGGTCACCTGGATTTTTCCAGTTTTGTGCTCCTGTCCCTATACTCAGATTTGGAAGTTGATTAGATGCTAGAAGACAGGTTCTTAGAAATGCTGTTTGACCGGGCTCGGTGGCTCAGCCTGTAATCCCGCACCTTTGGGAGGCTGAGGTGAGTGGATCACCTGAGCCCGCGGGTTCGTGACCCGCCTCGGCAACTTGGCGAGACCTCATCTCTACAATAAATCAAAAATCAGCCGGGCGTGGTAGCGCGCACCTGTAGTTCCAGCTACTCGGAAGGCTGAGGCGGAAGGATCGCCAGAGCCCAGCAGGTCGAGGCTGCAGTGGCTGAGAGCAGCCACTGCACTCCAGTTTGGGTGACAGAGTGAGACTCCAACTCAATTAAAAAAAAGAAAGAAAGAAAGAAATGCTGTTTGGTCTGGGCAGAAGCTGTCCCAGAAGCAGCAGTCCCCACATCGGCAGCATTCAGGCTTGAGTAAGCAGTGGTGGCCCAAGACTTTACTCTGCAGCATGATTCTAGACACTTTTCCTGGAAGAGCAGCTCTAGACCTGGTGTTCACTTTCACCTACAGGGTCTGTGTACTACCTAATTTTAATCTCTTCCGCTTACCTTAGATTTTTTTCTTTGGCTTGCATCTTGACACTCACTGATAGCATTTTAGTGAATTTCCTGGTCTATCTGCCAATAGACACTTGTATACAACATTTCTTTCAGTGTACCTGGAACGATACTATAAGGCTGTTTTCATTCCTGCTTTGGGTTTAAAATTGTGTTATAAATTATTTTCATGACTTATCTTTTCATTGTACAGATATACCATTATGTTATTTTTTTGTTGATGTAGTGAACTGTGTTCTGCATTTATTTTACAGGTAGAGGACAAAGAAACTATAAACAATTTAGATACTTCATCATCTGACTTCACTATATTACAGGTAAATTGTTGTATGTCTCAGTACTTGTAGAATCAAAGGTTAGACCACAATTTCTTGAAACTGCTTAAGACATTATAAGACCATGCTTGGTAGTTCAGCCTGTAATCCCAGCACTTTGGGAGGCCAAGGCAAGTGAATTGCCTGAGCCTACAGGTTTGAGACCAGTCCAGGCAACTTGGCGAGACCTCATCTCTACAATAAAAATAAAAAATAGCTGGGCTTGGTATCACGCGTCTGGAGTTCCGGCTACTCAGATGACTGAGGCAGAAGGATTGCCAGAGCCCAGCAGGTTGGCGCTGGGGTGGCCATGAGCATGTGTGCCACTGTACTCCATTCAGCCTGGGCAAAGGAGTGAGATTCCAACTGAAAAAAAAAAAAAGACATTGTATACCAGTTCCAACTAATAGTCATTGCCTATTAGTTGTCAGGATCTTTAGAGGGATGTTTGCTTTCTGCTTTTTCCCAAATAAAATGTACCTGTTGCCAAGAACTTATCTCTTGGTTTCGACTAGTGTCTCCAAGCACTATGGCTTACCAGCAGCTGATAGAGGGGTGTATTATGTGACATTCTTGTTAATTTCATTGTGGGGGAGGGGGGATAGTTGAGCTCTGCTGAGAAAGGTGGAGTCTCAGGGTTTGGTCCTGTCTTGGAAAGTTGTCCTTACAGATTTCTTTTAATGACTGTATCATTTGGCTGCTTCATTACCATCTGTATAAATATCAAATTTGAGGTGAGAGCTTTCAGGTATGATTCTTGCAAGTGTGAGTCCTGTGTTTTCTTTTCTTTTGCCAGCCTACGTAGATGTAAATTGTTGGGGTACGCTTACCTGGATAGCTTTTTAATTTTCATTAGACATTTTTGTAAGGAAATGAAAATAGAATTAACTTTTGTGAGGCCTTTTTTTTTTTAATGTCCCCGATGCTGTTCTTATTAGAAATCACCTTTCAGACAAGATCTCCATTTGCTTCTGCCTGGCAGGGGCAAGGGAGATATTGGAAAGCCAGAACTACAGCCTTGAGGAGGGTACAAAACTCAAGAAAACTTGGTGCAGCCCAGCTCTCCTTTAGAGCTGATGTGTCTGTCTACCTGCAAAGTGACACAACCATTCCTGATTCAGAAAGGAAAGGAGGAACCAAAGCTTGTCATTTTCTCTAATGTCTTTCTAGGTCAAAAACTCCCATGTTAAATGGAAAATACACAGTCCCTTCCAGAGACAAAGGAATATGTTCACTTCTTTCTAGAGAATTATTTTGCCAAGATTGATAATTTGCTTTTGTCATAAAGTCTTAATTTCACTCATGGGATAAGGTACGTGGGAAAGAAATAGATTAAGTTAGAAACCACAAGAAATGTCTGATTTCTTAGAGCATCTGAGGATAGCAGGGCTGTTCCCAGTGGAAAGTGCAAATCGTTCACATCCATTTATTGGTATGTGTGAAGCACCTGTGATGTGTTAGGTGCAGTGTTAACTACCCAGATTACAGAGATGAATGAGAAGTAAAGGTGTGCCCTGTCCTCAAAGGACCCGTCCATTCCAAGGTGACGTACACATGTAAACGGCGTTGGAAGGAGGTTTGGACAGATGGTTAGAAGCAGACTCTTAATCACACGACCCTTGCTCAGAGCCTGTCTCTGCTTCCTGCCTGTGATATATCCTTGGGCAAGTTACTCGGAGACCTGTGAAAGAAGTGGGGGAACTGATAGTGCCAGCCTCCTGGGGCTGTCTGATGACCAGTATATGTCTATGAAAGATGCTACGTTTAACCGGAAACCTAGTCAGTGCTCATCAGTGTGGGCTGCACTTCCCGAGTAAGGTACCTTGTGTGCATGGGAGCCTGGGGACTACCTGAGAAGAGCCCTTTCCTTAATGGGGCACCACCTGGAATTAGGTTAGACAGGGAGCCCCTGGAGAATCCTTTCTAGAGGAGACGGCCCAAGATAAATGCTGAGTCTTACGTATCACTTTGCCAGGATGGGCCTGTTGGGGAGGGAGATGGTGTGGGAAGCCATTGGCTGAAGGCTGGAGGCCACAGAGGGACAAGAGCTCACTGTAAGTGATAGCAAGGTGTAGACAGATATAATTGGGTACTAAAACCAGACACTGTAGACCAGGACCAGCTCTAGGCTGAATGGACAGGGCTCCGTGGAAAGAGTTTGAATGACATTTAGAACCGGCCAGTGGGAAGGCCTGGCGTAGTGGCTCATGCCTATAATCCCAGCACTTTGGGAGGACGAGGCCATAGGAGTGCCTGAGTCCAGGGGTCCAAGACCAGCCTGGGCAACTTGGCAAGACCTTATCTCTACAAGAAATTAAAAAATTAGCCGAGTGTGGTGGCTTGTGCCTGTAGTTCCAGCTACTTAGAAGGCTGAGGCAGAAAGATCGCCGGAGCCCAGTAGGTTGAGGCTGTGGTAGCCATGAGCAGCGTGCCCTTGCACTCCAACCTGGGTGACAGAGTGAGACGCCGACTAAAAAAAAAAAAAAAAAAAAAAAATTGACCAGTGGGAACACTGATCAGAAGAGCGAATACCAGAGGTATTCAGGTGGCCAGGGTGGCACATGTGCAAAATAAGAGCAGAGTCAGACCACCTGTGCCCATATGCCCTCAGTCTTTCAAATTTTCAGAAAGCTAAGTGAAAAAGTGATTGATAGATGCCATGCATTTTACTAGACACTAAATTAGGAAACAGAAAACATTGCTTCCCTTGAATTTCAGAATTCCAGCTTTGGGAACAAACAGGCGTGTGTGATCACTTCTTCCCATGAACTGTGACCAGATCTCAGACCCTTAGAGAGAGACTAAACGGAGGGTGGGCTGAGTGAGGTGTCTGCCAGCAGGTGAGGCGGTTCCTCAAACAGGCAGTTTCCCCGCCTCGTGGATTTGTGAGTTTCCCAGTCTGTGTTTTTTCAGTTTCTTTTTTAATGATTCTAGTTTTCAGTTGAGATATACTGTAGGTGTCATTTGTCTGCCACAGTCTTACTTAAGTTTTTTTGTTGCAGGAAATCGAAGAGCCCTCCCTGGAGCCAGGTACTGTTAATGGAAAACTTACCAGTGGGGGTTTGGAACTGTTCTAGTTTTCCACCTTCTCTAATTTGAATTCTTTGGTTTTTAAAAGTTGCCTTACTGTAGTATACATTGTTCTGAAGGTTTACATCCAGAACCTACCAGGATCATAGAGATTGGAAACCCAGCCATATCACCAGATCTGTGCAAGTGGCCAATTCTCATTTTACAAAATGTATCAGTGAGATGAGACTGTCTCATGCCTTGTTAAATATAAACAGCATTTCCGCATATGTCCAAAGAGTTTGCATGCCTCTTGAGAGCTGGTACCTCTGGACCCACAAACAGATCTTGTGATATTGGGCCATAGCTTAATCGTGTGGTTTTTAATTCAGGCAGCACAGGTAGTGGTAGGGAGATACATTTTAAAACATTGAGACATAACTGGATTCCAGAAGAGGAAAGAGTGTCTTCATGAGAATTCCAAACACTATTCACTTTCTGGACTGCAAATATCTCAGAGCACCGATGGAAGAGATTCTGGTTTTCATGTTGGACTGTTCTGTTAAAAGAAATTCAAAGAAATTTGGAAATTGAGCTGTTCAGTGAATGGTGATACATTCAGTTAAGCAACTTGGACTTTGGAAGCTAAATTTGGAAGAGTCATATATAAACGACGACAGAATGAAGACTGTCAAGAATCAGCCAGAAGGTTTTGGGGGTTAAATCTCTGGGATGCTTTTCTCTCCCGTGTAGCTAGAGGCTTGCTAGAGGTCGCAGCGCAGGTAGCGTAACCAGTGTAACCTTGTGTACCCGCGGGTTTTCCAATCTCTGTGTAGCTAGCAGTTCTCTTCGTGTTAGTGTGGCAGCCGTGCCCGTTCCACATTTGTGATTGCTTTATTTCCCTGGTAATTAAACCTTGTGCCATTCTATTCCTGTTAAATCCGTAGAAAATGAGAAAATACTCGACATTTTGGGGGAAACTTGTAAATCTGAGCCAGGAAAAGAAGAAGGTTCCGAGCTGGAGCAGCCATTTGCACAGGATACAAGTAGCGTGGGGCCAGACAGAAAGCTTGCGGAGGAAGAGGACCTTTTTGACAGCGCCCATCCGGAGGAGGGTGACTTAGATTTGGCCAGCGAGTCAACACACGCTCAGGCGGGCGAGGCAGACAGCCTGTTAGCGGTAGTGAAAAGGGAGCCCGCGGAGCAGCCGGGCGATGGCGGCAGGACGGACTGTGAGCCTGTAGGGCCAGAGCCGGCAGTTGAGCAGAGTAGCGCGGCCTCCGAGAACGCGGAGGCCTCTAGCGAGGAGGTCGCGGAAGCGCCCACGGAAGCCCCAAGCCCCGAAGCCAGAGATAGCAAGGAAGACGGGAAGAAGTTTGGTTTTGAAGCTTGTAATGAAGTCCCTCCGGCTCCTAAAGAGTCCTCAGCCAGTGAGGGCGCTGATCAGAAAATGAGGTTTGTTTTTTCTCAGTTTTAGACCAGACGCTATCTCCTTTCCATTGGTCGTTTAATGACACACATAAGCTGTTTTTTCTGCAATTGGCCAGCCAGACTGATGAAATTGTAGTTTCGCTTCTAAAGATTGTTTTATTTCTCTTTGTGTATTTACACTGATTACATAATCTTTTTTCTTTTCTCAACCTATCATGGTTGTGTTCTTTAATTCTTCCTAATTATCTTTAGCCCAGCAGAATTAATTAACTCCTATGGGTCTGAAATCTTATGGTTAGGTCAGATTTCCAATACAAGTTTGTCGGGGTATCATTTTTTCAGAACTAAATTTCGGGTAGGTATGAACCTCAGCACATGTTTTATGATTTTGAGTTTGTTTCCTCCATGCTGCTTCCCTCTGGAGTGACATTATCTTTTGTCTCTAGTTCTGTCGAAGATGACTCGGATACAAAACGACTTTCCAAAGAGGAGAAAGGTAGGTCATGGGGAGCATGTTTGCAGGGCGTTGATTCTGGGTCATCCCTGTTGCATTTCCTACCCAGTTTTCCCCAGGCTTTCAGGAAGTCTTTCTCTGCTTTTCTGCTGTTAACTCTAGCTTCCGGATTATGGGGAACAACCCTTGGTCCTAAGAGTTAATATGTTGATTTGATGCATACACTTGCTGTTGAGAGGGTGTTTGGGGTTCATTGATCCTATAACCTTTTATTAAAGTTATTAATTGAGAAATGATTTTATTGAACCAAATGGCTTCTTGGTGTTCTAAAATAGTAAAAGCACTGGGTAGGTACAAAGGTATATGCTCCAAGAAATAAAAATTACAGGAGTGTTTTCTTTTGGTTTGTTTTGTTTTATGTTTGAGTCAAGGTCTCGCTTTGTTACCCAGGCTGGAGTGCAGTGGCACGATCACGGCTCCCCGCAGCCTCAACCTCCTGGGCTCAAGTGATCCTCCTGCCTCACCCCCACCTCGGGTAGCTGGGACTGCAGGCGTATGTCACCACAGTTGGCTGATTTTTTCATTTTTTTTTGTAGAGATGAGATCTCCCTCTGTTGCCCAGACTGGTTTCCAACTCTTGGGCCAAGTGATCCCTCCTGCCTTGACCTCCCAAAGTGCTGAGATAGCCATGAGCCACTGTGCCCAGCCTAGAGTGTTTTTCTACACTGAGAATGGCTGTTTTGTTATGGAGCCACCTCTCTTCCTTTCTAAGGAAACCTCACATGGTCCTGACAACCCCTGCCTCACCTTTGTGATGGGTCTTTCAGTAGTGCTGCGAGGCCTGGCTTTTATGGAGAGAGGGCCCAGACCTCCCCAGCTCCATTTGGCTTTTGGTGTTTCTGCTGGCTTAGGTTAAGCGGGGCCCATGTCTGGTTTGCAGTGAGTTTCTCTAAGACTCAGGATCTTGTAGATGTTTTGTTTTTGACCAAAACTTTCTTTTGAAATAGGTCGTAGCAGTTGTGGTAGAAATTTCTGGGTTAGCGGACTTTCTTCCACGACCAGAGCAACGGACTTGAAGAATCTTTTCAGCAAATACGGGAAGGTAAGAGTCAGGGGTTTTCTGGAGAAAAAAGTATTTTATTTTTTATTATCATTATTATTTTTGAGTTGGAGTCTCACTGCCACCCAGGCTCGAGTGCAGTAGCACGCCTCTGGCCACTGCAACCTCGACCTGCTGGGCTTAGGCAATCCTTCCGCCTCAGCCTTTCTACTAGCTGGAACCACAGGTGTGTGCCACCACAGCCCACTATTTTTTTTTATTTATCGTAGAGACGAGGTCTCGCCAAGGTAGTTGTCCAGCCTGGTCTTGAGCCCCTGTGCTCAGGCAGTTGTCTTACCTCCGCTTCCCAAAGTGCTGCGACTGTAGGCATGAGCCACTGCGCCTGGCCAAAAAAAGTATTTTTAAGCCTGTGTAGTACGACTTTCAGGTAGATGGTTGTCTCTTCTCAGTGAGTCCTTTGAAGACTCCGGGTCTGACGTTTGTGTTGACAGCGTAGCCCCTTACCGGAGATGCTTCATGACTCCATGCCGGTGTTGTCAGGACTTCCCACCCGTGAGCATGTTGGAGAGGTAGTGGTGATCAGAAAAGGGCCCAGGGGATGGCGGCCTCTTGGTGCTTAGAATAGGGGCCCTGGAGGCTAGTGAGGAATGTGAGTTGGCCGTGGGTGGGCGAGTTCCCTGCTGGCGCCTCATCTCTGCAACTGCCTCAAACCGCCACCGGGGGCAGTCTGCCCTGCTCTGCAGCAGCCCCTTGAGATCGAGCAGATGGGCACGTGCACCAGGTTGTCCATCTGTGGAGACCCCTGTGTGGCTTTGCTCCCGGTTCTTTCCTTTGTTTTACTTCCTGGACTTCCCTCCAACTGCACCAGGGCTTCTTGTCACTCAGAGCCAGTTTTGGGGACATTCCGTGTCGTGTATAGTCTAGGCCCTTAAGCACAGCACGTGATTTAGAGAAGCAGCAGCGTTCCCCCTGATGACTGACCTCCAACTAAATCTGCCATCGGTTTAGAAATGCCTAAAGGCTTTGGGGGCTTTTGTGATACAAAGTGCATATCTGGGAGCACCTGCGCCTGGTCCCCTGACTAGAGTCCCTTTCCTGTTCCCACAGTGACTCTGAGCAGGCAGGTGCTCTCAACAGGGAAGCGTCACCCTGGAGACAACAGTGTCTTGGGTGCATTGCAGGCTTGATGTGGGTAAAATGGGGGCCAGACCCCTCTGAAGCCTGCCCTTGGTGCTTAGGCTCTGGGTGGCATAATGAGGTGAATGCTGGCTGCGGCCACTGCTCCTGTGGGCTTGTCCTGAGCCGTCATGCCTGCTGTTGTCATCTGGCGAGCCTGACTTCGGTGTTCCAGATTGGTGGGGACAACCTAGTTGCATGTCAAGGGTGTGTCTGGAGTGTCTGAGACATGTTGTTGGGTCTTGTTAATAGAAGGCGGGTCCAGCTCCCAGAGCACTGCCCACAGACCTGTCCTGACAGCCATGTCTCTGGGCTCTGTCTCCCTGCTTTCTGGTCCACATGACCTCCCTTCATGCTTTCCTGCCCGCATAGCATGACTACCTGTTAGAGTCATTGCTTCCCGTGTTGGAAAGCACACTGGAGGAATGCAGACAGAACTCTGCGTTTTGTCTCACTTCCCCTTCTTCCACGCTGCCCTCCTGGTGCCATCGAGGAACCTAGAGGAACAGCCGAGATGGACTTGAGGTCCTTTGAGAAGCAGCAGTGAGACGGCAGCATCATCCTGCCCAGGGAGGGCACCAGGACTGGAGTGGGTTAGAGGACAGCATTTCCACCCCCATAACCTGCTCAGTGGGGCCTTCTCCCTGTTGAACCATGATACCCTGTGCATTTTGAGTTGTAGGTGTTGGTCTGTGTCCATGTGTGTTTCATGTCTGAGTCATGTTTGCATGCCTCCCTTTGAGGTGGTGGGTGCCAAGGTTGTCACGAACGCCCGGAGTCCTGGAGCTCGCTGTTACGGCTTTGTTACGATGTCCACAGCAGAAGAGGCAACAAAATGCATTAACCACCTGCACAAGACGGAGCTCCATGGGAAGATGATCTCCGTGGAAAAAGTGAGTGACCATTTTCTTCCCAGGATGTGGCCAGTGTGAGGAAATAAGGTAATCCTTACACTTAATTCTCTTTTAGGCAAAAAATGAACCTGCCGGGAAGAAAACCTCTGAAAAAAGAGATAGTGAGGGCAAGAAAGAGAAGTCAAGCGACAGGTATTTCTTCCCTGATGAAATTAAACTGGTGGGGGACTGGCAAAGGTGGCCGTTCCCTTTACTCCATGTCCTTCAAGTTTCCTGGGTAAGAAGTTGGTCATCGGGGGGGCCCCTTGCTTCCTTTTCTTTTTTATTGTTTTGAGTTGCAGTCTTACCCTGTCACCCAGGCTGGAGTGTAGTGGCACGATCACGGTTCACTGCAGCCTCAACTTCCTGGGCTCAGGTGATCCTCCTGCCTCACCTCCCAAGTGGCTGAGGCTACAGGTGCCACAGCATCTAGCTATTTATTTATTTGTTTGCTTGTCTGTTTATTGTGGAGATAGTGTCTCACTATGTTGCTCAGACTGGTCTTGAGCTCCTGGGCTCAAACAGTCCTCCTACCTCTGCCTGTCGAAGTGCTGGGATTACAGGCATGAGCCATCCTGCCCAGCCTTTATTTTGGTTAATGTGGTCAGAAGCTTCTCATGACAGTGGTGGGAGGTGATTTCCTTCCTCATTATTTGGTGCTCGTTGCGAGCGTCCATTCAGCGTGATCTGTTTCCCAAGACACCAGCTCTGACAGCTCTGTGTCTGGGGCTGTGACTTACAGATCTGCGAACCTCAAGAGGGATGAGAAAGGCGACAGAACAGACGATGCTAAAAAGGGCGAAGACGGAAGTGGAGAAAAGACTAAGGACCAAGATGATCAGAAACCTGGCCCTTCAGAGCGGTCTCGAGCCACCAAGTCAGGTAGCCTGCTGGCCAGTGGGGGCCGGTTCATGGTGTGTTCTGTCCCTGGTGTGGCTTGTCAAGTTACTGTGATTGGCTGGCTATGCAAACTAGATGCATGTTGTACGGAAAGCTTTCCCCTTTCGGGTCCAGTGCTTCTCACCTGACTCGCCCTTCTCCTGTAGGAAGCCGAGGAACCGAGCGCACTGTGGTCATGGACAAATACAAAGGGGTGCCTGTCATCAGCGTGAAAACGTCAGGATCCAAAGAGAGAGTGAGTGTGAACTTTCTAACTGCAGTGTCAGCTTTTTTTCAGTTTATGTTTCTGTGTGCATCTTCTGGAAATGCTTTCTATCTTTATGGAAAGGTAGACGTGCCCGCGTTTTTTTAAAGGGAGAAACTTTTTATGGGGTGGGGTGCGGGAGGCAACATTCGAAACTTATTTTCCACCAGGTACCTGCATCAGCAGCAGTTACAGCTCCCGGGGCTTCTCCACAAATCAGTCATCCACTGGCATCATTAGCTCAACAGCGAGAAAGCCACTGGGGTGCTCTCCATAACGGTAGCACTTTCACAGTGTAAACTGGTACTGTCATTGTATTCACTTACAGTTCTGGAAAGAAAGACACAACTTGGCAGAAATCAAGTTTTGGATCCTAAAGCGAGGTGCAGTAACAAGAACACAAAACTTTGGGTTCACATCCCAATCAAGGCCATGTTGAGTCGTTCTTTCTCCTCTCTCATTAAACCATGAGCTTCATTGTTTGCTCAATATTATGACATGTACAAAAAAGGAGGTTACCCACAAAAACATCCTGAAGGCCCAGCTGTTCCCACCCATACTTCAGCTCTTAGGTTTGATAGGGTTTAGGAATACTTCAGCGGTCATAAAACAGGAAAAGCAAGACTACAGCCACAAAAGAATAAAAAATAAGTGAGATGATAAGTTAAGTCTTTCACACCTAGGACTTGCGTGTTCTGACTTTTTAGTCTTCATGAAATACTCAGGAAAGAAAGAAAAACATCATTGCTTAGGATTAAGTCACACCAAAAAATCAGTATGTTGAACCTGTGATAAGAAGCGCACCCTTCTCCAGAATGAAAACCCATTCTTCAATAAAGTAGGCACTGGTGAACTCAGGTCCCCTGAGGTTCCCTGCTCAGGTGCCTACCCCTTCTGGTGTTCAGGAAGACGAAGGCATCTTGGAAGTGTGGGGAAGTCGTTGGCAATTTCAGGGCTCTGACCAAAGTGTATTTAAGTAAGCAGCAGCCAGGTGCCTTAGCTCGCGCCTGTAATCCCAGCACTTTGGGAAATGGAGACGAGAGGATTGCCTGAGCCTAGGGGTTTGAGACCAGGCTGGGTAATTTGGCAAGACCTCATCTCTACAATAAATTTAAAAATTAGCCAGGTATGGCGGTGGACGCCTGTGGTTCCAGCTACCTGAGAGGCTGAGGCGAAAGGTTCACGTGAGCCCAGCAGGTTGAGGCTGCAGTGGCCGTGCCGCGCCGCTGCATTCCAACCTGGGAGATAAATAAGTAAATAGCAGCAGTACGCACATTTCCTCTAAAGGGAGAATATTTTGCAGCTTTTCTTTGTACATAATTTTGCTCTGATGATAGTTCTTATTTTCCAAAGCTCACTTTAAAATTCCATTATGGGAGCAGTTGACTTTTCCCTGACTCAGCGTGTAGCTAGCTGTTGTCATTGCCTGTCCCGAGCGTTTCAGCAGCCCCTCATTGTACATTCCCCAACTCGGCCCTCTAGGAGCCGCATGGAGACACCGCCAGCCTCTCTAACCTGCCTCTCAGCCGGGCCTCTACCTTGGCCTCTTCCTGTACCCTCATATGCTTGTAGACTGCTCCTCAGAACGCTGGAGCACAGTGCCTGTTGTTGTACTTACTACCTCAGTCTGCCTGCCACGAAGGTCACGGTCAGCTGCCAGTGCTCTTAAGTTCAACTTCTTACAGCCTCACGACCTTGGTAGATGTGGGCCAGGGTCCCCAAGGTCACCCCCACATGGAGCAGTTCACTAGGAGGACTGCTTAACTTAGCATGTACTCATGGCTCAGTACTCAATACTTAGTGGAGCTCAGAGCTAAGAATGACTCCAGTGGTCCAGTAAGGATACCCAGCCAGATCTCAAGGGAAGAGACACCAGCAGCGTGTGGAGGTGCCCAAGCAGGCTTTCTTATATTCTCAAGATGGGTACAGTGTCTCTGTCCAGAGGATCTCTCTGGAGCATTGGTGCCCAAAGTTTCCACTGGGGCTGATAACAGGCACTCTCTGCCAGCAATGCCACAATTTCCAACTCCCAGTAGGAGGCATACATTATTATTTATATAGTCTAGGCACAGTGAGCCACCTTACTAGTTAACTGTTGGCTGGGGACACTGAGAGCCAAGTTCCCCATTGCCAGCCTCAGGCCTGCCATGTCCATCCCAAGCCACACAAGACAAACCATTTGAGCCGGTAAAGTGGGGCATTTACAAGTCAGCCTTTCAACTATGGAACCTTTCGGTCCATGTTTGTTTGTGCCAGTGTTTTAATATGCTGTCATGTTTTACCCTTCTTTGTAAAAACATGTTGAAGATAGAAAAATGAAAGTGTGGATTCCAGGGCTAAAATGGCCAGCTCTCATAAAGGTGCAGCCAGATGAGAAAAACCCATTGCCTTACTAGACTTCGATGTGGCCATGTTGCTCTGTGAGCTATGGCTGTTGTCATGTTTCCTGGCTTTGGCCCCCCTCCCCTACATTGGGGAGGTGAATCTCCTCTTTCTCTCTAATTTACTTTCTGAATTTAAAAAAAAAAAAAAAAGATGCAGTCAGTACATACAAAGAAGTCGCTACAAAACTGTCTCATTTGGGAATTTCTTGCATGTTTAATTATGAGAGAAAACAACAAAACTAAGTAATTTATTTTATATGCAAAAAACAAGTATAAAAAAGTTTCTGACCGGGCTCGGTGGCTCAGCCTGTAATCTCGCACTTTGGGAGGCCAAGGTGAGTGGATTGCCTGAGCCCACGGGTTCGAGACCCACCTGGGCAACTTGGTGAGACCTCATCTCTACAATAAATCCCAAAAAAATTTAACCGGGTGTGGTAGCGTGCGCCTGTAATTCCAGCTGCTTGGAAGGCTGAGGCGGAAGGATCACTTGAGCCCAGCAGGTCGAGGCTGCGGTGGCCGACAGAGTGAGACTTCAACTCAAAAAAAAAAAAAGTTTCTTTGAGTTGACAATACTCATTTCCATTTTGATTCTATTGAATGTACTTTATGGATCATATTTTAGCATAAAATGTTGAAATTCTGTATCTTAATTGACAAGTGAGACATAGGTTTCTTTAGAGAGAACAACTCATTATCTGGTTGTTTTATTAAGAGTTCACCATCACGTGGAATCTCCACACACAATGCTTAGATATGGACATACCTGATTCTTCCTGTTCCCTTAATCATTTCTGCCTTAACTTTTTTTTTTTTTTGAGTTGAATTCTCACTTACTCTGTTGCCCAAGCTAGAGTGCAGTGACACACTTATGGCAACTATAGCCTCAACCTGCTGAGCTCAGGTGATCCTTCCGCCTCAGCCTTCCAAGTAGCTGGAACTACAGCCATGCACCACCACACCCAGCTAATTTTTTGATTTATTATAGAGATGAGGTCTCACCAAGTTGCTCAGGTGGGTCTCGAACCTGTGGGCTCAGGCAGTCATCTCACTTCAGCCTCCCAAAGTGCTAGGATTACAGGCTTGAGCCACTGCGCCCAGCCTGCCTTAACTTTTTAATATTCTTTGAACTAGGTTTCCAAAAGCCAGGATCGCAAATCAGCCAGCAGAGAGAAGCGGTCCATTGTGTCCTTTGATAAAGTCAAAGAACCTCGGAAGTCGAGAGATTCAGAGTCCCGTAGGTGAGTTGGGATCCAGGAGTGGTTTGGTATGTTTCCCAGACGGTGGTGTGACCGTGTCCTGGGAAGGCATTCCTGTGGGTGGAATGCTGCTTTCCACCTTTCTGCTCCTTTGGCCTTCATTTCTTAGACTTGCTGTGTTTTGACTACATCCTGTGGCTCTTTTGAAGTGATTTTATGCAAATAAGCTCATCACTTCCCCAAAGGTCATAGAAGGCCACAAAGGCAGGGAAGTGGAAGCCTTCCTGTGTCAGTAGTGCTAGGCCACAAAAGGTGCCATGTGTGCTCCAGGAAAGGGAAAGAAACAGCCAGATGAACCCAGAGAGCACTGGGAGACCCTCACTATTAAATAAGCAAAGAATGATGTCCTCATTTCTACAAACTCTACACAGACGTTGCTGCTCATGGGGAGTTATTTTAGCTTTCCTGTAAAGAAACAATTGTAAAAGGGGAGCGCAGCAGGTAAAGGCACATGCAGCTTTGGTGGAGTGACTGGCAAGGTGATCAGGGGACAAACCCATGTAGAACAGGAGTTGGACAGGACAAAAGTGACATTTCCCACTAGAGAAGCCAAGCTGGCCTTCTCCACGTGGGGCTCAGGTCACCTGGCTGTGTGGCTAGGCCTTGGCTCATCTTCGTGATCCCTGCCACACTCCTGTCATTGACAAAATGGTGTGACCTGATGACTCACGTTAGACATCTCCTGTGAAAGTCAGTATATGTAAGAAATGTATGAATTTGGGGTTTGGAAGGCCTTTGAAGCCATAAAGGGGAACATGACTAAATCAGAGAACTTCTAAATCATGAAAACCACAGAGAAAGCCAAAAGACATGCAACAGATGTGGACAAAAGGGACTTAAAGTAAACATAAGTCAAATGAGAAAGACAGTCCCGGTATAACAGTGGACAGAAGCTGTGAAAACAGTTCACGGAAGGGAGTGTGTGAATGGCCATGAAACAGATGACAAGCTGTTCAGCCTCACTGGGGAGCAGGGAAATGCAAATTAAAAAGCAGGTAGGCTGGGCGTGGTGGCCCACGCCTTTAATCCTAGCACTTTGAGAGACTGAGATGAGAGGATTGCCTGAGCCTACATGTCCGAGATCAGCTTGGGCAACTTGGCGAGACCTCGTCTCTGCAATAAATCAAAAAATTATTTTGATTCAGGTATGGTGGCACATGCCTGTAGTTCCAGCTACTTGGAAGGCTGAGGTAGAAGAATCGTCTGAACCTAGCTGGTCAAGCCTGCGGTGGTCCTGAGCGTGCCACTGCACTCCAGCCTAGGTGACAGAGTGAGACTCCAACTCAAAAAAAAAAAAAAAAAGCAGGTAGACAGCTCTTCATCTGTCAGTGTAATTTCGTTCAACATATGAATGAAGGTGTAGGGAGGCAGGTATTTCTGTTGGGGAAAGTGTAAATGAACACGGGCTACCTGGAGGGACGTCCACAGCAGCAGGAACTTCTGAATGCTAGAATCTTCTAGACACAGTAATTCCCTTCTCCGTATCTTCCCTAGAGGAATCTGTGCACGGGAAAGTGTGGGTGAGCTTGTCCCCTCGTGAGGCTGTAGCATTTGGAAACCACTGAAAGGTGCCAAATGCGAATTACGGTCAATGCGGCCCTTCACGCTGAGCGCCTCCTGCAAGGGCCTGGCGTCCAGGGAGGGTGGGAGCGGGGGTGCGCCACATGGTGAGTGAGCCACGGAAGTTGCAGCCACTGTTGTCCAGAATATAACTAGCTATACTATATAACTGTGCCACATTCTGCTGGCAGTTGAGATCATCTTGAGGTTACTTATAACACTAAGACAGTGTAAGTGCTGTTGTCAGCAGTTATTAGACCGGATTAGGTTTTTTCCTTTTTTTAGTAGCTTGAGAAACCACTTAAATACTGTAATGTTTTACTGGTGTTTTCACCACCTCCGCCTTATTAATTTGTTTGTTTTTTAATCAGAGTCTCACTTTGTCGCCAGGCAGTGGGATGGGATGCTCACGACCACAGCAGCCTCGACCTGCTGGGCTCAGCCTTCCAGGTAGCTGGGACTTTAGGCACGCACCACCACACCTGGCTAGTTGTTTTTTGTAGAACCAAGATCTTGCCAGGTTGCTGAGGCTGGTCTCGAACCCTTAGGCTCAGGCAGTTCTCTGCTTCCCAAAATGCTGGGATTATAGGTGTGAGCCACTAGGCCCAGCCTTTTTTTTTTTTTTTTTAACGTGTGGAGTACAATTCAGGATTAGGTATACAAATGGTCATTATGCAGGTACCCTTGTCGATGAGGTGTGCTTCCCAACAGCCCCCCCACACACCTCTTTTAAGAGGCAGGGTCTCAGGCCGGGCGTAGAGACTCCCAAGGCAAGAGGATTGCCTGAATCTAGGGGTTTGTGACCAGCCTGAGCGACTTGGTGAGACCTCGTCTCTACAATAAATAAAAAAATTCTGGGCCTGATGGCGCCTGCCTGTGGTTCCAGCTGCTTGGAAGGCTGAAGCGGAAGGATGGCCCGAGCCCAGCAGGTCGAGGCTGCAGGGGCTGTGAGCATGCCACTGCACTCCAGCCTGGGCAGCAGAGTGAGACTCCAGTTCTGGGGGTGGGGGGAGAGGGGGGCCTGTCTTGCTCTGTCACCCAAGCTGGAGTGTAGTGTCCTGATCATAGTACACTGTGGCCTCAAACTCCTGGGCTCAAGCACTCCTTCACCTCAGTCTCCCAACGTTGCTGGGACTACAGGCATATACCACCATGCCAGGCTAATGTTTTTTGTTTTTTTGTAGATACAGGGTCTCACTATATTAACCCAGGCTGTGTATCTGTAAACATATAGGCAGGGGATCAATAGAAGACAAGCTGGCACCTGTCTTCTCTGTCGTTTATACAAAGACTGGAAGGAAATGCACTACCATGATCTTTGTCACGGTCGGAATACAGCTGGTGGAATCCTCGCCTCCGGGTGGGGGGCGTCCCTCGGCTGGGCGGTGCGAGCATCTCAAAAGACTGATTCTCCTCCTCCAGCCCGCTTCCGTGAGGACTCATGGTTTGGGGCGCAAAGGCTCAGTTTCAGACTCCTGTGGAGAGAGTGTACTGCGTTCTCCTTTTAACTGGCCGTGTCAGGAACTCAGGCGTCGGGCCCCAGAGAAGGCTGGAGAAGTGAGGTCCAGCGCCCGTGAGAGCCGAGCTCCCACACTGCCCCCCGGCCCCGCTTCCTGGCCGGGCGAGGGGGCCAAGCCGGGCGCCGCCGCCACACGCTAGGCCCGTCCTGCTCGCGGGCAGCAGCGCGGCCCCAGTGCCTCCCCCGCTGGCGGCGCGGGCGGGGGCCCTGCGGGGGTGGCCGGCCACCTCAGTCCTCGTCCTGCCGCAGGGTGCACGAGCGCAGCGAGCGGGAGCAGCGCATGCACGCGCAGTGGGAGCGCGAGGAGCACGAGCGGCTGGAGTTCGCCCGCGAGCGGCTGGCCTTCCAGCGCCAGCGGCTGGAGCGCGAGCGCATGGAGCGGGAGCGGCTGGAGCGCGAGCGCATGCGCGTGGAGCACGAGCGCCGGCGTGAGCAGGAGCGCATCCACCGCGAGCGCGAGGAGCTGCGGCGCCAGCAGGAGCTGCGCTACGAGCAGGAGCGGCGGCCCGCCATGCGGCGGCCCTACTACCTGGACCGGTAAGGCCCTGCCGGCGCTGGCCACGGCGGCCCGGGGCGTGCAGTGCGCGAGTGCTCCAGAGAGAGCCGCGAGAGGCTGGCCTCTTTCTGTAGGGAAGCCCAGGCCCGAGCCGGGGCGGTGGCGTGCGCCTGTCCTCCCAGCACTCGGGCAGGCAGAGGTGAGAGGCTTGCCTGAGCCCACAGGTTGGAAACCAGCCCGGGCAACATGGTGAGACCTCATCCCTCCAGTAAAATGAGCCGGGCGAGGTGGCACACGCCTGTCTTCCAGCTACTTGGAAGACTGAGGCGGAAGGATCGCCTGAGCCCAGCAGGTCGAGGCTGCGGTGACCATGAGCGTGTCACCGCACTCCATCCTGGGTGAGAGTGAGACTCCGACTCAGAAAAAAAATAAGGACGCCCAGGCCCACGCTGCAGTCCTTCCCCTCTCTGCACTGCAGGGATCTCCAGTAGTTGGAGCGCAGCAGAGAGAGGCTGCAGAAAGTGGTGCTGATGAAATCGTTAGGTTCGAACACAGGCACAGACCCTTTGAGGAAGGAAACTCAGACACGGAGCAACACTTCAGGGTGCCTAGGGCAACCCCACGGACCTCCTTTTGGGCGTCATCCTAGCTTTTTACTTTTTAACCATTGTAATTTGCTTTTGCTTATTCTAGTAATAAAATCAACTTTATATCCCCAAACATACTGATAAGTGGTATGAATACAAAATGCTGATGAACACCAGCGAAGGGATCAAATATTGTTCTTAGGAACCAGGTGGACGAGTCTAACAATGATTGTGTCAAGCCCTTCCCCTCACGTTGCAATGTAAACAAATCACATTTTTCCTTCTTCTGTGGGGGTTGAAGAGGAACCCATGTAATATACAGTACAACTTCTGTAAAGGGCTTTCTAAGCTATTTTAGGCCCTTTGATGCCTTTGTACAAAATACTGGTGCTGAGGGTCCATGGTGGTCATCCATGTGTTGACCTGTGCGTTTCCAGTGCTTCTGTGGAAGGCAACAGGTCATCAGTGGGGTAGGAGAGATGACAGGTGCTCTTGAGAGAGGCCCTCATTGCTGTCCTGAGAGGTCAGGGCTGTGCGAGGTCCCCCGAAGCTGTCTGCAGACAGCACGTGCGACTGCCTGCTAACTAATGGCCTACCATCGGGAAACAGACCCTTTTGTACCTGGGAGGCAGGTGTGTGGGACGATATAGAAATAGCCATTAGGTCATTGGAGTCGGGTCAGATGTGTCGACTTGTGTAGCAGAAAGCGTTTTCTTGGTGAAATTACTTCTTGTCCCATGGAGTGCTGGGACCTGGGCCAGGGGGCTGTGCTTCCCCAGCACCCTCAGGAGTGACATATTTGGGAAGATGGCCCTCCTTCCTTTTTCGTGTCCCCTCAGGCGAGATGACGCCTACTGGCCAGAAGCCAAGCGGGCCGCCCTGGATGAGCGCTACCACTCTGACTTCACCCGCCAGGACCGCTTCCACGACTTCGACCACAGGGACCGGGGCCGCTACCCCGACCACTCAGTGGACAGGTCAGTGGCCCCGCCAACCCTGCCAGCTGCCTCAGATTTTCTGTGTCCTGGGCCCTTCCCTGAGAAAAAGGATAGGCTTTCTGCCCTGGGCCCGCTCAGTCTGTCAGGCAAGTGCTGACACAGGCTCCGGCACCACCGGCAAGTTTAGCTTGGGCAGTGGGGCTCTTCGACCCGCGGGTCCGATAGGCTCTCTTTTATCAGCGAGCCTCTTCCCCTCCTCATGGTTGGATTTCAATTACCTCTTTCAGGAGAGAAGGTTCAAGGTCAATGATGGGAGAAAGAGAAGGGCAGGTAAGTCGAAAGCTGCCGTCGTGCCACCGTCTGCCCCAGAGCTGGTTCTCTCCCCTCTGCTGCTGCTCCTCCCACTTGAGGGACAGGAGAAGCCCAGCGCCTTCCAGTTGGGGAAGGAGAGTTGGGGTGATTGGGGCTGGGGCTTGGCAGTCAGCCCAAACCGTTCTGAAGCCTTTGCTGACCTTGACCTTGAGTTCGTGTGCTGCATTCACTGCCCACACTGGCACAACAGTGCTGAGGGACTCGTCTGCCTGCCTGCATCTGGTGGGATGTGCTTACTGTTCGTCCCCAGAGCATGCCTGTTTGTGTTGGAGGCGTGGAGACTACGGGCACACTTGCTTCGTTGGCAGGGCCCACCTTAGAAGCAGCAGCAGGCCATCTCTCTTGTCTTCTGTCTTGCGTTTAGGTTGAGGATTTCCCGAAGGAGCCTCCTAGCCCGAGGAGATTTACGGGAAAGCGTGGGAGCAGGAGGGAGGCTGAGGCAGCAGATCACAGTGGCCAGGCGGTGCCTGTGGGTTCTGCCTCCTCCCTGTGAGCCTTTCCTGGCCTCCAGCTTCACTCTGTCTTGTGCTCCCTGGGTTCTTTGGTGTGCCTGGGGGGAGGGAAGTGCACGGCTCTGTCTTGGGTCTCCTGCCACCCCACGACACTCACATGATTCCTTTTCCTCACTCCTGGAGGGTCAGTCTCATGCACTGAAATCTAGAACTAGTCGTCTCTTTTTCTTTAGCTGAGACGTGTAGCCTGTGGTTAAATGCCCAGGCTCCAGCATCTATCACAGAACTGGGGTCACATCCTGGTGCAACTCTCTGAGCCTATTTCTCCAGCTGTGAAGTGAGGTTAGGGCTCTTCCCACATAGTGTGGGGGGGGGGTGAAAAGAGGTGGTGCACAAGTCACCTAAGACGAGTGTGCGAGTCCTCCCACATGGTTCTTGATCACTGCTACCTGCTTCCCTTTTTAGAGACAGGGTCTCACTCTGTCACCCATGCAGGTCTCAAATTCCCAGCCTTAAGTAATCCTCCCACCTCAGCCTCCCAAAGCACTGAGATCATCATTAGAGAATGATTATTCTTTAATTCCTAAATGTTTGACATTCTCAAAAATTAAATGAAACTGTCAAAAGTGATGAGCTAGATTTTTATTTTTAAATCACTGGCCAGGTGCGGAGGTGAGAGGATTGCCTGAGCCTAGGGTCAACTTGGCGAGATCTCATCTCTACAGTAAATCAAAGAATTAGCTGGGCATGGTGGTGCATGCCTGTGGTTTCAGCTACTTGAAAGACTGAGGCAGAAGGATCGCCTGAGCCCAGCAGGTCTGCTATGGTGGCCATGCTACTGCACTTCAGCCTGGGCGACAAACTCCGACTCAAAAAATAAAAATAAGTTTAAAAAAATCACTGTGGGCCAGGCTCAGTGGCTCAGCCTGTAATCCCAGCACTTTGGGAGGCCGAGGTGAGTGGATTGCCTGAGCCCACGGGTTCGAGACCTACCTGGGCAACTTGGCGAGACCTCATCTCTACAATAAATCAAAAACTTAGCCGTGCGTGGTCATGCGCCCCTGTAGTTCCAGCTACTTGGAAGGCTGAGGCAAAAGGATCGCCAGAGCCCAGCGGGTCGAGGCTGTGGTGGCCAGGAGTGTGCCACTGTACTCCAGTCTGGGTGACGGAGTGAGACTCCAACTCAAAAAAAAAAAAAAAAATCACTGTGCTTGCAAGCTGTTTGCACAAATATTGTCTCAGGAGTCCCGATGAAGAGATTCTTCTTGGATTGGGCAGCATTGCCTCTCACAGATGCATGGCTGCCATTGTGCCCTTGAAGGATAGATGCTATAGTTTGGTTGTCTTGCAGAATTAACCCCAGGTTCCTGTTTTGTTTGGAGCTGTCAGGGCATGTGTTTGAGGAGCACAGGCCAGGGAATCCAGGCGGTGATGCACACTGCGCTGCCGCCCCAGTGGTCAGGACCCCTTGCTCTTGGCACCCCTGTGAGAGCCTGTTGCCATCCTTGCCCTCGCCCTGGGGCAAGGTGAACTTGGGGGAGAACTTGCCCTCTGTGGGGAGGTGAACTTGGATGTGCATTGTGACCAGGCCACATGGGGTCATCTAGTGTTCATGACCAGGTCTCCTAGTTTCTGTTCACCTAGAATAGGACTCGGGGGCAAAAACGCAAAGGCCACAGACTGTGTTTGTGGAAAAGAGGGAGCAGCAGGACTGTGGAACCAAAGCCAGCTCACGAGCTTCCAGGTGAGTCTGGAAAGTTCTTCCAGCCACAGAAGCCATCGTAGGGTGGATATTCACCTTGGCCTGCACCATGTGGACATGGAGTGTGGGGCTTCCTCTTTTGTCCTTCCTTCAAATGGCAGGTAGGACAGGGCTGAGAACTCATGGCCTGTGTCAACCATAGAGTATAAAAACAGAGACACAGGAGGGAGCAGTGGAGTGGCCACGGGGATGACCATTGGATAGGTGTCCTGTGTCCCGAGCAAGCAGGGTGCAAAGCCCTGGTCAGGGCAGAACCTTCTGAGAAACTTGACTTTGAGGAGGACACTCACCTCCAGAGTCATGCGGGAAAGGCTGCAGGTGACGGAACGCCCACGTGATGACAGTTGGTTATTTACCGTGGAATTTACTAAGTCCACGCATGCACATTTTGTCTGTCTTTGAAGGAAAGTAACTGTCAGCTTTACTACATGCTGGTGAGGGTGCGCTTTAGGAAAGGGGACCTCCTTTAGCGGTCCTGCCGTTGGGTGATGAAGAAATGTATCCAGCAAGGCTCCTGGATAGTGGGTGGGTGGGGTGTCGTGTGCAGCTGCAGCTCACTTCCTTTGCTGTGGAAGGAAGAAATGTGCAGGAATGCAAGTCCCTCCAGTCTGTGTGTGGAAAAGGTCTGTCAGCCGGGCATCTCCGCGGGAGAAGATGATGAGGGATGCCGTCAGCTCTTGGGAACTGCCACACGGGCTGTGGGCTCCTGGATCTCCGTTGTAGGCGTCTTAGCAAGGGACCCGTGGCCTTCCCGGCTCTGGGGGCGCCGTGGGGTCCACCTGGAGATGCCCTTCGTGGTGGTGTGCTGTCGCTGGACCCCATGGCACCCCTTGGATTCCTGGGAACCTGGATCCTCAGCTTTTGGGTTTGGGTGAGCCTCGGCGCCACACTTCTCCTTCCATGACTATCTTTTTGCTGGGCCGTGAGTCTCGGGGACGGCTTCCCTGGCCTGTAGGTTTCAGGAAGGCGGCTGTGTCAGCACTTCGGTCCAAGGCGCTGCCGCTGTCGTCGGCAGCCTGTGGCCTGATGGGCCCTGGGACCCAGCGCTGACACTGAAGCTTTCCTTCCGTTCTGGCTCTGTGACCCCAGCATTACCCCGAGCGCCACGGAGGACCAGAGCGCCACGGCCGGGACTCTCGTGACGGCTGGGGGGGCTACGGCTCCGACAAGAGGATGAGCGAAGGCCGGGGGCTGCCGCCGCCTCCCAGGTTCGTGCTCCCGCCCCACAGCGCCCGTCCCTGGCCTCAGTCAGCAGACAGGGGCTGACAGGTGGGGCAGGAATGAGCTGAGCGCAGCAGGGACCTGTGCCAAGGGCCCGCTCCTGCTCCCCTGGTGGCCTCGCCCCCGGGGATGGCGGCACGGGCCCGGAAACAGAGTGAGCCGTCCACCCGCAGAGTCCCCGCTGTGGCTGGAATGATAGCCACGGGCGGGGCAGTCCAAAGCAGAGATGTCTTTCTTCAAGGGGCAGACGTGACTGGGGGGACCACGGCCGAAGAGAGGACGACCGGGCGTGGCAGGGCGCTGCAGACGGGGGCATGATGGACAGGGATCACAAGAGGTGGCAAGGTGAGCAGGCTCCCGCCGCGGCGCATCTGGGGGAAGTGGCCGGAGAGCTAGGACGGGGCCTGCTCTGCTGTTGTGTCCCTGCCAGGCCCCTCCTCGCCGGGCCGGCTGGGATGGCGGAGGCGCCCTCGCTTGCGTGCCTGAGTGAACGAGTGAGCGGAGGCGTTCTGCTGAGGCCGGCCCGGGAGTCGGGCAGTGGGAGTTCCAGTCCCCCCCGCCATGGCTTGGGAGCCAGTGTGTGGCTCCGGGCCTCCCGCAGCGTCACTGGGCACCCCAGCCTGGGGAAGGGCGTGGGCTGGGCGCACGCGGGGGCAGCAGCGCCTGCTCGCGGCCTCTGTGACAAGCGCGTCTTTCTTCCAGGCGGCGAGAGGAGCATGTCTGGCCACTCCGGGCCCGGCCACATGATGAACCGGGGAGGGATGTCAGGGTAAGGCCTGGGGCTGGCAGCACGGGGCTCCCCGGAGCCGGCTCACCTGTCAGGGCGCAGAACAGCCGGGTCTTCCTCCCAACACCACTCCCCTGGGTGGGAGCCAGGCTGGGCCCATGTCACTGTTGTGTCCATGATGCTGCCCAGGAGGTGGGGCGGTCACCCGTGCAGGTGGAGACGGGCCAGAGGAGCGGGAAACTCCGAACCGACACGGGAACTTCTTCCAGGTGCGGCAGCTTCGCCCCAGGCGGGGCCTCCCGGGGCCACCCCATCCCGCACGGCGGGTTTGGAGGCCAGAGCCGCGGCAGCAGACCCAGTGACGAGCGCTTCACTCGCCGCTACTAAGTCCTCCGAGCCTGTGTCCTGTCACGTGGCAACAAGGCTATGTTCTTTTAGGAGTTATCTTAAAACTGTGTACAAATATTTTTTTTATCTGCTGCCATATTGTAGCTCAATACAATGTGAATTTGTTTTTTGTTTTTTCTTTTGTTTTTTTTTGTAATAAATGTGTTTCCGTTCACATACCCTTTATGACAGCGTCGTCTCTTTATTTTCACCTCTTTAAAGTGAAACGAAATGTTCCTTAGAGTGTCTCAGTTGTATATACATACATGAACTTTATTTCTAAATATGTGTAGAAGCACAGGTGATAGCAAACCTTGGGAAAGACATCAGCCTGTTAAAGATGGTGTTTTGGCTGGGCTCGGTGGCTCAGCCTGTAATCCCGGGCTTTGGGAGGCTGAGGTGAGTGAATTGCCTGAGCCTGTGGGTTCAAGACCCACCTGGGCAACTTGGCGAGACCTCATCTCCACAATAAATCAAAAAATCAGCCGGGTGTGGTAGCGCGCGCCTGTAATTCCAGCTACTCGGAAGGCTGAGGCAGAAGGATCGCCGGAGCCCAGCAGGTCGAGGCTGCGGTGGCCGGGAGCGGCCACTGCCCTCCAGCCTGGGCGACAGAGTGAGACTCCAACTCAAAAATAAATAAATAAATAAAAATAAAGATGAGCGAACTTACTGAATAGCCAAAAAAAAAAATTCACCGAAGCTTAGCACAGACTCTCACACCGCTAGCTGATCCACTGATGCCGATGGGTTTCTAGAACACTTATAGTGGGGGAAGCCTGGACTATAAGAGGCCCGCCCTCTAAAAGAGAATTACAGATGTTTTTTGGGGTCCCTCCTTGTAAGATGGGGAAATATGTGGCTGTCAGCCGCTTGGGATGCCACCTTGTCTTTTCAGATTTAATTTTTTTTTTTTTGAGTTGGAGTCTCACTGTGTCCCCCAGGGTGGAGTGCAGTGGCACGCTCACAGCCACCGCAGCCTCGACCTGCTGGGCTCCGGCGATCCTTCCGCCTCAGCCTTCCGAGTAGCTGGAACCACAGGCGTGCACT
The DNA here is from genome assembly GCA_027257055.1 of Cephalopachus bancanus. Lineage (NCBI taxonomy): Eukaryota > Metazoa > Chordata > Mammalia > Primates > Tarsiidae > Cephalopachus > Cephalopachus bancanus. Next base: position 51,919 of record JAPVLO010000582.1, on the reverse strand, counting down.
ACCACGCCCGGCTAATTTTTTTGATTTTTATTGTAGAGATGAGGTCTCGCCAAGTTGCCCAGGCGGGTCTCGAACCCGCGCGCTCAGGCAATCCACTCACCTCAGCCTCCCAAAGGCGCGGGATTACAGGCTGAGCCACCGAGCCCGGCTTGATTTTTTTTATTTATTGTAGAGACAAGGTCTCGCCATGTTGCTCAGGCTGGTCTCGAATGGCTGAGCTCAGGCAGTCCTCTGCCTCGGCCTCCCAAAGTGTGGGATTACAGGCGTGAGCCACTGCGCCCGGCTGTTTATCTCTGTGGCCCAGGTGGGAGTGCAGCCACAGCTCACTGCAGCCTCCAGCTCCTGGGCCCAAGCGATCCTCCTGCCTCAGCCTCCTGAGTAACGGATTCCATGTGCCACCACACCCGGTGAATCACCTCTGCAGCCACCTTCCTCCCCGGTACCCCTTAAGCTGCCTTGTTCCTGGGCCAATCAGCACTCGCTCAGGGCCGGGGCAGGAGGGATGCACTTGAGGCTAGAACAGGGCCATGAGAGCAGCTGCAGCGACCAGCTGAAAACAGAAGGGCAGCCACTTGATGTCCGTCCCCACCCTGGCCTGTCCCCTCCTCCCTGGCCTCTGCCTGGACTGTCCCTAGCCCATGCTGCCACAGCCAAAACGGGCTCAAGTGACACCGTGCCACACAGCAGCCTTGCTGTGGTCTCCCAAGGTCCCATCCACCTCGGGGCCTCAATTTCACCTGCACAGCCCAGGTCCATGCTGCCGGCGAGGCTGGGCGGCTGTGGGTGTGGCCAGATGCTTTCTGCCACCCAGGTCACCCCTAAACCTGCCCCAGCCACCTCTGCCTTCTGGAGCTCCGTTCACGACCCCTCACCCCGCTGACCTCAGGCATGCCATGGGAAGGACCCGTGGGAGGAAGCCCACAGCCCGGGGAAGAACTCCAAGACCAAGTTCACGGAGCTGCAGGACGTGGCAAGGTGAGCGCTGGGAGGGTCTGGGAACGCACAAAGATGTGACTCCACCCTGGGCCCCGTTGGCAGGTCCTTCCGCTTGACCATGGTGCCGCAGAGACCTCGTGGTGTGGGTGGCTGCCCCCTGGCCCTGCCCACCATTCCAGTGCTGAGTGCAAGTTCCTCCTGGGTCTCTGGGCAGGAGGTGACAGGAACACCCATGTCCCTGGGGAGCATCTGTGGCTAACAATGTGGGCTCCGGGTGGACAGGGCAGAGCTGTGCGTGCAAACACGTCTGCATTTATAAGATGGGCCTCAGGGAACCGGGCAGCCTCAGGTGATGCAATGGACACAGGAGACCTGCCAGACCATGTTCCTGGGGAAGCAGGGTGGCACTGGCACTGGGGGTCCCCTCCCCCAGGCCAGGCCACCGATTCCCTAGCTACACCCCTCCCTCCCTACTCCCACCCAGGCCCAAGGATTTGCCTCTCATGTAGAGCCAGGTGTGGAGTCAGACAGCCAGGAGAACTGCCCTAGGTCTCTGGTCTCTGCACCCTTCACCTGTAATGTGTCCCCTAAACTGAGCAGCATTAAGCCCCAGAACTCTTAGAAATGGGGCCTCTGGCTGGGCGTGGTGGCTCACGCCTGTAATCCCAGCACTTTGGGAGGCGGAGGTGGGAGGATAGCTTGAGCCCAGGAGTTTGAGACCCGCCTGGGCAGCGAGACCTCATCTCTACAATAAATCAAAAACTCAGCCGGGCATGGTGGCACGTGCCTGTAATCCCGGCTACTCGGAAAGCTGAGGCGGAAGGATCGCCGGAGCCCAGCAGGTCGAGGCTGCGGTGGCCGGGAGCGGCCACTGCACTCCAGTCTGGGTGACCGAGTGAGACTCCAACTCAAAAAAAAAAAGAAAGAGGGGGACCCTGTTCCAGGTTGGGGTGCCATCACCTGGGCCTGCACCCGGACAGCATCCTGGGAAGACGTCTGACTCCCACCCAAACCACCTCCTGTCTGGAGACGTCAGGCTCTGGTGTCCTGGCATGGGTTAATGGCCATCACCCACCTCGTGGGACGCCCACCCTTCTGGAGCTCACAGCCTGATGCCGGAGAGCCATAAGCAGCTGAGCGGACATGAGGATGGGGTGTCAAGAAGGCATCCGGGTGACGAGGGTGGAGGGCAGGCCCCCGTGGGCTGCGCAATCCTCCAGACCGCCGCAAACGCCAGCCCGTGCTTGCCAGGAATCACCAGGGATGTCAGGAGAGGGGGAGAGCCAAGCTAGGAGGGTGAGTGGCCCTGGCACTTGCTGTGCTCCAGCGCTGACTGCTCCCAGCCTGCCCTGTGCTGGGCTCTGCCCCCCAAAACCCAGATCCCCAGCCCAGGCTTGCCCGGCTGTCTGCTCCTACCCCTGTACCAGGCTGAGGGCCCAGATGGCAGAGAAGTGAACCATGGTCTGCGGTCAAGGTCAGGCCCCGAGGACAGCACATGGGTCAGAGAACACTTTGGAAGTCCTTTATTGGGCTGGCGCGGCCGGGAGCTGCCCTCGGAATGGGGTCCCAGTCTGGAATCTTCCGGTCGGCGACGTCCCTGCCTGTTCCGGCTGGGGCAAGAGGCCTCTGCTGCTTGCTACTTGACACGTGTCTTTACATATTCCCAGCCCTCCCTGGAGTACTCGCAGGCCTTGGTGGGTGCCACCGACAGAGCCGACATCACCCTGATGACACCTGCGGGGAGGGGACGGCCACCCGGTGAGCATCCCCACCCAGGTTAAGCCAGTCCCCAGAAACCCCAGGTCAGCAACTTTTTTTTTTCTTGAGTTGGAGTCTTACTCCGTCGCCCAGAATAGAGTGCGGTGGCACACTCACGGCCACCGCAGCCTCGACCTGCTGGGCTCAGGTGATCCTTCCGCCTCAGCCTTCCAAGTAGGTGGAACCACAGGCGTGCACCACCACGCCTGGCGAATTTTTCTGATTTATTGTAGAGATGAGGTCTCGCCAAGTTGCCCAGGCTGGTCTCGAACCCCTGGGCTCAGGCAATCCCCTCACCTCGGCCTCCAAAGTGCTGGGATGACAGGCTTGAGCCCCTGCACCCGGCCAGCAAGACTTTCTTAGAGGCACGACTTCCAGCAGGGAAACTGAGGCAGTGGAGGACAGGCTCTGACGTGGCCCCAGGCGTCCCGTGTCCCCCTCTACCGGTCAATGATCAGCCCAGTCTCCAAAAGATGCTCCAGCACGTTGCCTCTCTGGCCTGTCCACTCTGCCTCGTTTTCAACCCACCGGAGATCCAGACAGGGCAGGGAGACAGATGGCTGCCAGGCAAGGATGTCTGGGGCCACCCACCAAGCAGAGGGACGGGGGCCTACCTGAATTCCAGGTGTCTCGGATGGGAAAATCAATCTTTGGAGGGGCTGGGAGCTGGGAAGAGAGACGGGCAGAGAGAGCTGGTGAGAAGGAAAGGGTTCAGAAACCTCCGCCACCCTCCAAAGGCCGGGGAGAGGAGCACAGGCCTCAGAGTCGGGTCAGCCCCAGGGCTGACACCAAGCCCGGCTGGGGGGACCCCAGAGCTGACTTCCCGCCCTGCCCTGGCCTCGCTCCCAGTGTGGGTTACCTGGGGTAGCTGCAGGCCTGTCTGCTGACACACGTACTGGCTGAACTGGTACACGGCCGGGGGAACCACCTCCCCGGCCTTCCGCAGGGCCGCCTGGCTCTTGTCACTGGGTCCCAGCAGCTCCTGGTCGTACACTAGGTAGACGGCGCCCCCAGCCACACTGCCCTTGATGAGGAACCTGCGGGGAGGGAACGGAGCAGCCGAAGCTCAATGGACACTGCCAGCCACCCGCAGGGGGTCTAGGCTCAGTCCAGAGGTTGTCACACTTTATTTTTATCTATCTATCTATCTATCTATCTGAGATGAAGGTCTCACTGTGTTGCCCAGGCTGGTGTTGAACCCCTGGGCTCAAGCAATCCTCCCACCTCAGCTTCCCAAAGTGCTGGGATGACAGCGTGAGCCACCACACCTGGCCAGGGGTGACACACTTTAAACCCAGGAACTGTGAGACCCAGACCCTAGAGTCCCATATAGCATTTGACCCATATAGTATGCCAGCCCGGGCGACGTAACACCACTTTAAGAGGTAAACTGAGGCCTGAAGACGGACAGCTCTCACAGAGAGCAAGGAGCAGTGGAGACTTAATACGCCTGATCAAGGCCGGGCACGGTGGTTCACGCCTGCAATCATCCAGCACTTTGGGAGGCTGAGGTGGGAGCATCGTTCGAGGCCTTCGGGACCAGCCTGGGCAACATAGCAAGACCTCCCTCCCCGCACAAAAATTAAAAAAATTAGCCAGGTGCGCGTGTAGTCACAGCTTCTCGGGAGGCTGAGGCGGAGGATCGCATGAGCCCAGGAGTTCGAGGCTGGAGTGAGCGATGATCGCGCCATTGCACTCCAGTCTGGGTGAAGAACGAGACCCCGTCTCTTAAAAAAACAAAAGTAAAACCCCCCAAAAAACAGACCCTGACCCTGTAGAAGCCTTCCAGCCCAGGGAGGAAGCAACCTGGGGGGCTTTCTAAGGGCCCCTGGGCACCTGCTGTATGTCACTCGCTGCTCCGGGCGCGCCAACCTCCCCATCAAAGCGGGTGGCAGGACTCCCATTTCACAGAGGAGGCAACTGAGGCTCCGAAGGGTCGCTGGCATCGTGAGTGGAACGACAAGGGCCCCCCTGGGAGGCAGGACGGAGGCGACCGGCGACCTGCTCGAGCCTCAGTTTCCCTTTCTGGGCTACGGGGGGAAGCGCCACTACGGGGGGCGAAGAGCAGGTCGCAATCAAACCAGAGGAGGGTGCCCACAGGAGGGGACTTTCCCGGGGGCTCGAGACCCATCCGGCGGCCCCACGCACCTCATCAGCGACCACACCCGGGCCACCATGATCGCTCGGCTCCCCGCGCAAGGACACTCGATTCGCCCGCCGCTTCCGGTCACGGCGCCGCAGAGGCCTATGGGAGATGTAGTCTTTCGGGTCAGCCGCAAAGGCCTCTGGGAGGCGCAGTCGCGTTAGGGCTCTGAGACGCCAAAGTAGTTTCACCCCTTTCACGAAGGGCCTCCGGGTTTCAGTGCTCGGGCTGCCGCAAAGCTTTCTGGGAAATGTAGGCGGTACCGCCCTGTGAAGCGCCAGGCCGTGAAGCCTCCTGGGAGATGTAGTCCAACCCGGCCCGCCTCGGGCGGCGGGAGGGGAACCAGGCGTCTGGAATGACGTCTGAGGGTGACCCAAGAAGATGTCGGGGCCCGAGCGGTCCGCCCGCGCCCGCGCGGGGGACTAAGGGCCGGGTTCAGCCTGACTGCACCTAGAAGGCGGTCGTCACGGCAACACGAGGGTGGGATTGTTGGAGAAAAGCGGGCCCGCCGTCACGTGACCGGACTGGAGGCGGGGCTTCGGTCCAGGAGGTGGGGCTGCAGCCAGGCCTGGGGGCGGAGAGTCGTGGGAGGCTGTTGCCCGGCAACGCCCCGGCGCGGGTCCCCACGGCCCAACCCCGCCCCCGGAGGAGGCGGGCTTGGCGTCACGTGGCTCAGGCCTTACGGGAGGGGGCGCGGTCGGGGGTCCGGCCGGAGGCGGCGGGGAAGAGAGGTCAGAGGGGCTTTCCGCGTGGCTTCCAGGCCGTGCCCCAGCCCCGCTGGACGGTGGGGGAAACTGAGGCCCGCGTGGGTGAGTGCGTGGTTGGGGGCGTGCAGCGGGCCACAAGCCCTCTTTGTTCAGAGGCGAAGCTGAGGCCCGGCGAGGTCAAGGAGCCAGTACGTTCTGCGAGGATTTGGTTCCCCTGCCCTTGCATCCGTCCGTCCATCCTTCACCCGTTTATTTGTCCGTCCATCCGCCTGTGTGACCATCCATCCCTCCCTCCGTCGGCCCCGCCTCCCCCTGCCAGGCTGCTGTGGTCAGAGTGGGTTGGGACGCGGGAAGAGGGTTGAGCCGAGGGGCTTCAGGCTTTCCCGGGCAGGGCTGAAAGGCAGGGGCACGTGTCTTGCGCCCCGCGTGGCTCGCGTGCCTGGGCAAGGTGAGGAGCTTGCTCTCTGAAAACGGCAAGATTCCTGGACAGGGCTCGGGGCGATGAGGACAGACAGGTGGGCAGGGGCCAGACCAAGGGGCCTCTGGCCGTCGTGAGGAGCTTGGACTCCGTAGGGAGCGTGGCGAACCGGAGAGGGTTGGGAGGAGGAGGGGCGTGGCCAGGTTTCCTTTGCCAAAGGTCCCTTTGGCTGTGTGGGGAGGAGAGACCTGCAGGAAAGACGTGGGGACGGGGATGCCAGGGCAGAGATAAGGGCGACCAGACGGGAGGGCCAGGAAGGGGCTGGCAGGACCAGACGGGAGGGCCGGGAGAACTGGTGAGATCTGGGACCCACCAGGCCAAGGGGGTGAACGGGCGGGAGGAGGTGAGGCCGACACCCAGGTCTACCAGCCAGGATGGAGCCATCGCTCTGATGGTGGCCTGGGACGAGAAGCAGGCTTGGGGTCAGATGCCCAGCCTGGTCTGAGGGCCCTGGAAGATGTCAAGGGGCATGACCCAGGGGACAGCAGGGGCCAGAGATTGTAGGGCTGGACTTAGGACTTAGAGACTTGGGGACTCCCCAGCCCCCTACCTCCACCCACGAACCCCAGAACTTTAAGAACTTAGCTTGCTTCTTCCATTTTCTCCCTGGAATAATTAAGTCAGCTGAAGTCACAGTTTCACCCCGATGACACAGGCACCTCTGTCCCGCCACCCCGAGTGTCCGACTCCTTCTGGAAGTCTCCAGACAGAGCTCGCTCTTGGCTCCTGGGCTCCCCCAGCTCTCACCTCCTATATTCCTCATCTCTCGCTGTCAGTCTAGCATCTACTAAGCACCTGCTGTTTGCCAGGTACAGTTTGGGGCCCCGAAGACCCAGCAGTGAACAAAACAGAAGCAGATTTCCATTTCCTTCCTGCTCTCGTGGAGCTGACAGTCTAGGGGGAGAGAGTGAACATATAACACATTCTCGAGATGCTTCCAGGCAGTTTCAAGAGCTGAGGAGGAAGGTTCTAGAAGGAAGAGGGCGCAGAGCGAGGAAGGGAGGTGCTTTAGAAAAGGAGGCCCTCGTCGAGGAGGGAGGCCATTCTTTGCACTGAGCCTTGAAAGGAAAGACTGAAAAGAAGAAAGAGAGAAATCACTGAGTTATATTTGTGGAACAAGCATTCTGAGCTGCAGGAACGGTCAGTGCAAAGGCGGGATGGGGACTGGCTGGGTAAGGAACAGGGAAGCAGCTGCTTTAGCAGGGCAAGGAGCACTGGTTCCCACAGGGCCTCTGTGGCCGTCAAGGAGTCTGGCTTTTATCCTAAATGACACAGGAAGGATTTTCAGCAGGGGGGGAGGCAAGGTTTGGCTGCCGGGGGAGGGAGAGGGCTCAGAAGGGTGGAGGGTGCCGTGGTTCAGGTGAGCCTGGACAGGTGAGGAGGGGGCGGGTCCACGCTGGGAGCATCACCAAAGGCTCATCTAACGGGGTGGCTGCCGGTCAGGCCTGTGCCAGCCACCGGGCTCCCGCTGCAGGCCACAGAGGGCCATGAAGGTGCTGCTTCTCACGGGACTGGGAGCCCTGTTTTTTGCCTACTACTGGGAGGACAACTTCGACCCAGGTGAGGGCCAGGGCTTGGGGGAGGGAGAGAGTGCGGCCGGCTGTTCTGTCCCCCTCAGACTGACCCGCCTTGCTTGCCACCAGCCAGCCTCCAGGGAGCCCGCGTGCTGCTGACGGGGGCCAATGCAGGTGTTGGCGAGGAACTGGCCTATCACTACGCACGCCTGGGTGCCCACCTGGTGCTCTCGGCCTACACTGAGGCCCTCCTGCAGAAAGTAGGACCCTCGGATGGGGGGGAGGTTGTGGGGGAAGGGTGTGGAAGAGGACCTGGGTGTGAATTCCTGCAGTGATCCAGGCTCCTTACCCTCTCTGAGTCGCAGTTTTGTCTTTGCAAAATGGAGACGACGGGAGGGCCTTCTCATGGTTAGTTACAGGCGGTGGGTGGGTGTTCCCCAGGAAATGGGGGCACTGAGCGTTTAACCCTGTGCCCATGCCAGGATGCTCCGATTCAAAGGGGAGGGTGGGCACTTCTCAGAAGCAGCCCGTTGCTGCTTCCAGGGAACGCATGGTTCTTGGGGACAAGCCTTCCAGATCGCCTCAGTTTGGGATGTTGGTGATTCACTAAAACGTCCTAGCTGGGCACAGTAGCACTCATCTGCAGTCCCAGCTACTCGGGAGGCCGAGGCGGGAGGATCACTTGAGCCCAGGAGTTGGAGGCTGCAGTGAGCTGTGATCGAGCCGCCGCACTCCAGCCTGGGCGGCAGCGAGAGACCCTTGGGGTTGTTTGTAAAAAGCGGAAGTCCCGCATTCTGGCCCGCCGGCTGCCCCCGCGCCCCCGCCGTGGTCAAAGCTTCCGCAGTGAGGTTGAACAGGACCCCAGGCTCAGAGCAGGGAACGGGCTTCGGGCGGGGCCCCCCATGTGGACGGCAGGTGGAGGGGGCGGCCGGGGGGGAGAGGCCCACGGGCAGCTCTGGCCCCCCCAGGTGGTAGGGAACTGCCGGAAGCTGGGCGCCCCCAAGGTCTTCTACGTCGCCGCCGACATGGCCTCCCCCGACGCGCCCGAGCGCGTGGTGCGGTTTGCGCTGGACAAGCTGGGTGAGGGGCGGGGCCTGGAGTCCGGAACCGGGGCCCAGGCCTCAGGGCAGGACCGGAATTGGGGAGGGGGTGCGGTAGGAACCGGCGTCGAAGGGAGGAGGCTTAGGGGTCAGGGGGCGTGGCCAGGGGTGGGGCCTTCCTGCATCGGGGCGGATCTCTGGACGGGGCCTCCGTGGACGGGGACGAAACCTTGCAGGATCCGGGCTGGGTCTCTCTGATCTTACAGGGGCGGAGCTCACTGGGTCCGCGCCAGGCGGAGCCGCATGGGCGGAGCCTCGGGGCGGAGCCTGGGGCGGGCCTCGGGGCGGAGCCTGGGCGGAGCCTCGGGCGGAGCTGGCCTGGCGGCGGCGGGCTGACCGGCCTTTCCGGCCAGGCGGGCTGGACTACCTCGTGCTGAACCACATCGCGGCGCCCCGGCCGGCTCGCGCGCCCGCAGCACCCAGGCGACGCGCTGGCTCCTGCAGGTGCTCCGCCCCCTCCCGGGCCTCGACCCGCCTCGACTCGGACCAGCGCTGCGTCCTCCTTTCTCCAGGCTCCTCTCCTTTCGCGGCCCGGGTCCTGCCTCCTCTGCCCTGGCCTCGCCCTCTTGGGCCGGCGCTCCCCTCCTCCCGCCCGGGACCACGCCCCTCGAGCTCAGGCTCCGCCCCCTGGCCGGCGCTGAGTCAGCAGGCCCTCCCGCGGGGTCTGGGCTCCGCCCAGCAAGACCTTGACCTCGCCCACCGGCCTCCCTGGGCCCGCCCTCCGGGCGTCGGGGCCCCGCCCACTGGCCGCCCTCGGGCCCGCCCTCCGTGCGTCTAGGCTCCGCCCAGCCCGGCCTTGGCCTCGCCCCCTGGGCCCTAACTCCGGGCGTCTGAGTCCCGCCCTCTGACTTCCCTCAGGCCCGCCCTCCAGGTGTCCAGGCTCCGCCCAGCCCGGCCTTGGCCTCCACCCCGGCCTCCCTGGGCCCTCCCTCCGGGCGCCTGGGTCCCGCCCTCTATGTGTCTAGGCTCCGCCCAGCCGGGCCTTGGCCTCGCCCCTGGCCTCCCTGGGCCCTCCCTCCGGGCGCCTGAGTCCCGCCCTCCATGTGTCTAGGCTCCTCCCAGCCGGGCCTTGGCCTCGCCCACCGGCCTCCCTGGGCCCGCCCTCCGGCGTCTGGCCCGCCCACTGGCCGCCTCGGCCCGCCCTCCGTGCGTCTAGGCTCCGCCCAGCCCGGCCTTGGCCTCGCCCCTGGCCTCCCTGGGCCCTCCCTGCGGGCGCCTGGGTCCCGCCCTCCATGTGTCTAGGCTCCGCCCAGCCGGGCCTTGGCCTCCCCCCGGCCTCCCTGGGCCCTCCCTCCGGGCGTCTGGCCCGCCCACTGGCCTCCCTGGGCCCGCCCTCCAGGTGTCTAGGCTCCGCCCAGCCCGGCCTTGGCCTCCACCCCGTCCTCCCTCCTGGCGCCTGGGTCCCGCCCTCCATGTGTCTAGGCTCCGCCCAGCCGGGCCTTGGCCTCGCCCTGCCTCCCTGGCCCTCCCCGGGTGCCTGGGTCCCGCCCTCCATGTGTCTAGGCTCCGCCCGGCCGGGCCTTGGCTCCCCCGGCTTCCCTGGCCTCCCTCCGGGCGCCTGGGTCCCGCCCTCCATGTGTCTGGGCTCCGCCCAGCCGGGCCTTGGCCTCGCCCCTGGCCTCCCTGGGCCCTCCCTCAGGGCGCCTGGGTCCCGCCCTCCATGTGTCTAGGCTCCTCCCAGCCGGGCCTTGGCCTCGCCCACCGGCCTCCCTGGGCCCGCCCTCCGGGCGTCTGGGCCCGCCCACTGGCCGCCCTCGGCCCGCCCTCCGTGCGTCTAGGCTCCTCCCAGCCGGGCCTTGGCCTCGCCCACCGGCCTCCCTGGGCCCGCCCTCCGGGCGTCTGGGCCCCGCCCACTGGCCGCCCTCGGGCCCGCCCTCCGTGCGTCTAGGCTCCGCCCAGCCGGCCTTGGCCTCGCCCCTGGCCTCCCTGGGCCCTCCCTGCGGGCGCCTGGGTCCCGCCCTCCATGTGTCTAGGCTCCGCCCAGCCGGGCCTTGGCCTCGCCCACCGGCCTCCCTGGGCCCGCCCTCCGGGCGTCTGGGCCCCGCCCACTGGCCGCCCTCGGGCCCGCCCTCCGTGCGTCTAGGCTCCGCCCAGCCGGCCTTGGCCTTGCCCCTGGCCTCCCTGGGCCCTCCCTGCAGGCGCCTGGGTCCCGCCCTCCATGTGTCTAGGCTCCGCCCAGCCGGGCCTTGGCCTCCACCCCGGCCTCCCTGGGCCCTCCCTCCGGGCGCCTGGGTCCCGCCCTCCATGTGTCTAGGCTCCGCCCAGCCGGGCCTTGGCCTCGCCCCCGGCCTCCCTGGGTCCCTCCCTCCGGGCGTCCTGGGCCCGCCCTCCTGGTCTAGGCTCCGCCCAGCCGGCCTTGGCCTCGCCCCCGGCCTCCCTGGGCCCTCCCTGCGGGCGCCTGGGTCCCGCCCCCTGTGTCTAGGCTCCGCCCAGCCGGACCTTGGCCTCGCCCCTGGCCTCCCTGGGCCCGCCCTCCGGGCGTCTGGGTCCCACCTCCCGGCCTCCCTGGGCCGCCCTCCGGGTGTCTGGGCTCGCCCCAGCCCGGCCTTGGCCTCGCCCCCTGGCCCGCCGTGGCCCCAGGCCCCGCCCCTCTCGGGACAGGCCCCGGCCCGGAGCCCGCCCCGCCCGGTGACTCGCGGTCTCCGCCCCCAGGCAAACTTCCTGAGTTACGTGCAACTGACGTCGCGGGCGCTGCCCAGCCTGACGGACAGCAAGGGCTCGCTGGTGGTGGTGTCCTCGCTGCTCGGTGCGTCCGCGCGGCGCGGCTCTCCGGAGGGGCGTGGGCAGGCCGCCGAGCCCCGGGGGCGGAGGGCGTCCCGGAGGCGGCGGGCGGGGGCGGGGGCGGGGCGGCGCGAGTGTCCGCTCAGCCCCGCCCCGCGCCCCAGGCCGCGTGCCCACGTCCTTCTCCGCGCCCTGCTCGGCGGCCCAGTTCGCGCTGGACGGCTTCCTGGGCGCGCTGCGGCGGGAGCTGGACGCGCGGGACGTGGACGTGGCCCTCACCGTGTGCGTGCTGGGCCTCCGCGACCGCGCCTCCGCCGCCGAGGGCGTCAGGTGAGGCCGGCGGGCCGGGCCGGGCCGGGCGGCCGCCCCGCCCGAGCCGCCGGCCCACCGCGCCCTCCGTCCCCAGGGGCGTCGCCCGCGCGCGCCGTGTGCTTCCCGCGGCGCTTCCGCCCGCTGTGCCTGCTGCGGGCCTGGCTGCCGCGCCCGCGGGCCTGGTTCGTCCGCCCGGAGCTCAACGTCTCGGCCGCCGTCGCGCGGACAAGGACGCCGAGGCTGGGGGGGCGGCGCCACCCCACCACGCCGGCCCGGCTCCGGCGACCCCAGCCCCGCCGCCCCGCCGCGGGGACGCTCTCGGCTCCCGAGCGCGCTCCGGGCCGGGCCCGGCCTCCCGCCTCGCAGTAAAGACCCGCTTCCCGCGCGCGCGTGTCGTCCACGATCCTCGGGCGGGCGGGCGGCGGCCCGGGGGCCCAGGGGCCGGCCGCGGGAGGGAGGCGGGGCGCGTGCCCGCCCGGCCGGGCCTTCGCCCCGGCAGCCCCTCGCCTGCGCGACCTCTCGGCGTCGTCCCCGCCGGACGCCGGTGCCGCGAGCGTGGTGCCCGCCTCCGGATGAGGACGCCGAGGCTCCCAGGGGCTGGCGGCGCGGAAGCCGTGGGCGGCATCCGCCCGTCGCCCGTGTCTGCGTCGGGTCGTTAAAAGTCGACACCCCTCGCCTGCTGCCCCTCACACGGCGAGCCGGTGTCCACGCACACGGGGAAAGCTGGCATGAACGGCGCCGGCCTCTGGGGCCCGTCCAAGCCTCGAAGACGCGCGGGCGTTGGAAGGCCTAGCCCCAGCGCAGACCGGGTCTGGCTGGGGCTGTTTCTTGGAGACAGGGAGGCTTAAAAGAGAAAAAGCAAGCCACGCGCGGCGGCTCACGCCTGTAATCCCAGCACTTTGAGAGGCGAAGTCAAGAGGACCACCTGAGCCCAGGGGTTCGAGACCAGCCTGGGCAACTTGGTGAGCCTTCGTCTCTAAAATGAATCCAAAAAATTAGCCGGGCATGGTGGCACGTGCCCGCAGTTTTGGCTACTTGGAAGGCCGAGGCGGAAGGATCGCCGGAGCCCAGCAAGTCGAGGCTGCGATGGTCGTGAACGTGCCATTGGACTCAGCCTGGGCGACAGACTCCGAATAAAAAAAAACAAAACAAAACAAAACAAAAATCAGAATCCTTTCTTTTGGTTTCCACAACGCCCTTCTAAGTTATTTAGCACCCCATTCCTGCACCACCTAAAATTACATTTTACACAACCAGAGGCACTATGGCACACTGACGTCTTTAGACCTCGCCCTGTGCTTGACCAATGTATGATGAAACCCATATCCCCGTTAGTGGATGTTTTGATAGCGTTCAAGCAGTTCACTATTATTATCCTCATTCTAGAGATGGCGAAATTGAGATTCTGGGGGGTAAGGTCGTTGGCATAGGGTCAGCCGGCAAACAGCCTAGGAGGGATTCGAACTCTTAACCCGCCGGGGCACAGACCAGTTCGCAGACATAGCCACGCCCACAAGGTCGACTCAGGCTCGCACTAGGGCTCCATTGAGTAAGCTCGCGTGCTTAGGAAGCCCTTTCGCGCATGCTCAGAAAGATCGCAGCAACGCCTCCAGCCGCCAGGGGGAGCGCGCGCCGTTTTTGCCTCTCTAGCCCACGCCTCTCGCAGGGGCTAGGTATCCCAGAGTTCCGTTAGGCGCCAGCCCTTCCGCCGCGGCAGCCATTGGAAAGCGGCAGGTAAGCTCCTCGGTGTGCGGCTGGGATCCGCGGCCATCGGGGTCCCCGGGTCACCTGCGCGGGTTGCAGAACGGCGGGGTGCGAGGAGCAGGCCCGGAAGAGCTGCGGCGCGGGGTTCCGAGCTTCGAGCGCCGAGCCGGGACTCAGCTCCGCTCCCCTCCTCGCCGCTGTCCGCAGCCATGGCCCTGCGCTACCCCATGGCCGTGGGCCTCAACAAGGGCCACAAGGTGACCAAGAACGTGAGCAAGCCGAGGCACAGCCGCCGCCGCGGGGTGAGTGCCGGGGGGCGCCGTCAGGAGCGGGGGGCAGGGCCTCCGCGCGGGGGCGCGGCTCGGGCGGGGGCGCGCGCGCGGAGCCGTGAGGGGCGGTTTCGTGGGGGGCTTGAGTGGCAGAGGACGGAGGAAGGCGGCCTTGGCAGCCCAGTGCGGGGTCCCGCGCACCCCTGGGCGCTCCCCGCCGCTGCGGCCCTGGCTGGAGCAGAGGGACTTGGGGGCTGCGTGTGGGTGTGGGGCTCTGACGCCTGAGCAGGAGCTCGCCACCGGCTGGGACGTGGAGGAAGCGATGCGGCCTTGAGTGCCAGGCTGGGGCCGCTCAGGCTCGTCCGGGCTCGCCGTGCCCGGTGGGCGGGTCCCCGGCGCGGGGGCAGCCCGGGCCGAGGGCCGGGAGGGCCGGCACGCCAGGCCTCCGGGCGGCCCGGCGCGGTGGAAGCCCCTCGCGCGGGAGGCTCGTGGCGCCGCCGAGGCCGACACGCCCGCCGCCCCCGCCCGCAGCGCCTGACCAAGCACACCAAGTTCGTGCGGGACATGATCCGGGAGGTGTGCGGCTTCGCCCCCTACGAGCGGCGCGCCATGGAGCTGCTCAAGGTCTCCAAGGACAAGCGGGCGCTCAAGTTCATCAAGAAGCGGGTAGGCGGGGCGGCCGCCGGGCGGGGCGGGGCGGGGGGCGCCGCGGCCGGCGGGCTGACGGGCTTCTCGCCGCAGGTGGGGACGCACATCCGCGCCAAGAGGAAGCGCGAGGAGCTGAGCAACGTGCTGGCCGCCATGCGCAAGGCGGCGGCCAAGAAGGACTGACCCGCCCCGCCCCAATAAAGCCCTTGCGCGACCGCGGTCTGCTGCCCGTGCGGGCGACACCGCGGGTCTGGAAAAGGCCTTTATTGCTCGTGATTCGTCGCTCCCACGCGCCGCGCGGCCACGCCCCGACCGGCCCGACCCGGGGCCGCTCGCCAGCCCGGTCCGCGGCCGCCGGGCCCCCCTCCCGCGGGGCGCAGCCGCGCCCGCCCGTGGTCTCCGCCGAGTCCGCGCCGCCGTCACCGCTCCACGGCCAGGGCCTGCGCGCGCGCCTCGGGGAAGGCGATGTGGAAGACCTCGTGGTAGTGCTCCACGAAGTGCACCTCCAGGCCCTCGGTGATGAAGGCCGCCAGGTCGAAGAAGTCCTTCTTGTTCTCCGCCGGCAGCACCACGCACGTCACGCCCGCGCGCTTGGCCTGGGGAGCGGGGGGGGGGGATCTGGTCGGGGCAGGGCCTGGCTCTTCCGTCCTCACCCCTGCGGCGTCCCGGGCCTGGGACCGGGGCACCCGAGGTGCCCGGAGTTGGGTGTTCCGCGCTGTCGGGTGCCTCCCTGGAGCGGCGTCGCCCCACGACCTGTCGGCCCCCAAGCCGAGCCCGGCTTGAATGTGCTGCCCCCCTGCCCCGGACAGGTGTTCCAGTGGTCACCGTGTCCCTGACAATGACGTCCCCATGGAGCGAGCCCCGACAGGCTTGGGGGGTGGCCTCTAGCCTCTTGGCACTGGTGACAGGCCCCTTCGGGCGCCAGAATGCCAGACCCTGCCCGGCACAGGGTGGCCCCACTAGGCTCCACTGGACTCAGCACTCCTCTGCCGGGCCAGGTCCCGCTTGGGCAGCCTGGAGGGAGGCTTTCCCTGGAGGCTGCAGGACACTCCACCCCGGGGAGGGGGGCAGCCGGGGACCGGGCTCCAACGCGGCCAGCGCTGGGTGCAGACCCGCTCCCCCAGGCTCGTGAAAGGGGCTTGTTCCCTCGGGAAGCCTAAGCCGAGGCAATGTGGGTGGCGACAGGGACGGGACGCTCACCGCGATGGTCTTCTCCTTGATGCCACCGACAGGCAGGATCTTGCCCGTGAGGGAGACCTCGCCGGTCATGGCCAGGTTCTGCCGCACGGGCCTGTCCATGGCCAGGGACAGCAGGGCCGTGACGATGGTGCAGCCGGCGCTCGGGCCGTCCTTGGGGGTGGCGCCCTGTGGGGAGAGGGGGTGAGCGGGCGGCGGGGGGCGGAGGCCGGCAGGCCCGGCGGGGGTGGGCCGGAGGTCACCTCGGGCACGTGCAGGTGGATGTGGGAGGCCACCAGGTAGTCGTTGGCCGGGTCGTGCTGCATCAGGAAGGCCCTGGCGAAGGTGTAGGCGATGCGGGCGCTCTCCTTCATGACCTCGCCCAGCTGGCCCGTCACCTCCAGGCTGCCGTCCGTCTCCCCCTTGGGGCCTCGGTCCCGCGGCCGCCTCGGGGACGTCTCCACGAACAGCGTGGACCCTCCTGGAGACGGTGTGACCGCTGGCGCTGAGACCCGCTCCCCCACAGTCGCCTCCCGGGCCGGGGCTCCAGCCGCAGGGCCAGGCTGACCTCCCGCAGGCAGCCACCGCCGGCCCCGACCTCGCACGGCCCCGGGAGATGGGGCTGAGGCTCGGGCGGCTGCCCGCGTCGTGCCGCTCCCGGGGCTCCCGCCCCCCGCCCCTCGGCCAGACGCCCAGGCCCCCCGCGGAGCCGCCCGCGCCCGCTCACCCATGGCGGTCCAGGCCAGGCCCATGACCACGCCAGGCGGCGTGACGTCGTACATGCGCTCCACCGTGAACACGGGCTTGCCCACGAAGTCCTGCAGGTTCTCGGGCGTCACCTGCACCGCCTCGGCCTCGCCACTCACGATCTTGTAGGCCGACTTGCGCAGCACCTGGGTGGGGAAGGGGCGGTGGGCGGCCTGGAAGGCGCGGGGGCGGCAGGGGCGCGAGGCCCACTCACCTTCTCCACCTGCTTCTGCAGGTTGCGCACCCCGCTCTCGCGGCAGTACTGCTTGATGAGCAGCGTGAGCACGTCCGCCGACAGCCGGGCCTTGCTCTCGTCCAGGCCGCACAGGGCGCGCGCCTGGGGCACCAGGTAGCGCTGCGGAGAACGGCTGTCAGGGCTGGCCGGGGGACCCCCCTGCCGCCCGATCCCGAGCCCCGGACCACACGGTCCGGAGCCAGCAACTCGCGCGGCCCCAAAACGGGTCGACCCAGGAGGGCTCCGAGTGGTGACCCAGGACCTGCCAGTGCCAGGCCCGCCCCTCCTCACTTCCCCAGGCCTTTGCTCCTCCGTGCCCTCTGCTCGGCCCACTTCCTGCCCCACTCGAGAAGGCATCTCGGATGCTGCTTCCTCCCTGGAGGCCTCCTGGCCTCCCTGGGCCCACCCCACACACAGACCCAGAGCCAGCCTCTGCACGCCGGGTGGGGCCTGGGTTGGAGGCTCCAGGGTCACCCACAGCCCGGCACAATTCTTGCCACTGTCCTGGGCTCTGATGGCACGGCCAGGGGCATTTGAAAATTGGGAGAGCTGTGCAGCGTCACTCTACATCCATCGACTGACACTGGGGCTGGTCCCTGAGCCTCAAGGGGTTCCCATACTCTGCCCCCCACCTCCCAGAAACTATAAGCCCACCCCGCTGCGAAGACCGGCTGGAAACCAGGCTAGGAGCCCATCTGATGTCACTAGAGCCCCCAGGGGCACAGGGTTGCGGCCAGAGCACTGAGGGTTGGGACCCAGCAGCCACCAGAGGCAGCAAAAAGGCTCCCATGGGAGAAACGTGCTCAACCCCTTTCCAGAAAGAAACCACTACGCCAGAAAGACAGGAGGCCCCTCCAGGAAGGGACTAACTGACACACCATCTGTGGGTGTGGATCTGATAGGAAGCACAGGCCTGGCCTAGCCCGACTCCAGGATGGCCGAAAGGCTCCCAAACCTACACTGGCCATGGTGTGGCTGTGTCCAAGCGGCACAGACAAGGCCCTGCCTCGGCTGCCAGGACAGCTCCAGGTGTGGCCAGGGCAGAGGGTGCTGAGGGGCTTCCCCACCACGGCTCAGAGGGTGCGGTCCCAAGATGGTGGACGGTCCTCGGCCCGAACACACGCCAAGCTCTGCCATCCCCACGCCTGACCCAGCCGTCTTGTTTCCGTTGTGGCCTCGCCCCCTCGGCAAACCCCACACGCGCCGCGCCTCCAGCCCGCCTCCAGCCCTGTCTCTCCCAAGTGCGGGAGCCCGGAGGCAGGGCCTGCAGACTCTGGCGCGTAGCCCCTGGCGAGCGCCCCGGGACTGGGATGGCGGGAAAAGCCGGGAGCCGGGCCTACCTCCGCGATGGCCAGCTTCTCCTGGGCCACGTAGCCGGACACGTTGATCATCTCCATCCGGTCCCTCAGCGGCTCGGGGATGGTCTCCGTGACGTTGGCCGTGCAGATGAACAGCACCTGGGGCGGCGGAGAGGTGCTGGGGACTGGCCGCCCCGCCCTGCCAGCCTGCCCAGCCCTCGGTGGGTGGGCCCCCCACCTTGGACAAGTCCACAGGCACGTCCAGGTAGTGGTCCAGGAAGTTGGCGTTCTGCTCCGGGTCCAGCAGCTCCAGCAGCGCGGACGAGGGGTCCCCCTGGTAGCCGCGGCCAATCTTGTCCACCTGGCAGCAGACAGCAGTGGTGCTGGTGCCTGCCGCTTCTCACACCAGGCACCCGGGGGCGCCCACGGGGTCAGGGCAGGGGATGCCCCGAGCAGCAGCAGCGGCTGCGCCCTGGCCCCAGAGGGACAGGCTGAGGGGCGTGGCTGTGGGCCGGAAGGACCCCTCCCATCGCAGGGCCAGCATCTGGAACCCCAAGGCAACGCGGAGACCACAGGGCCCACAGGAGCCGTGGGGCTTTTCACCTCGGACATGCCCTTGCCTGGTCAGAGGTCTGGGCTAGGAAGTGGCCCCAGACAGAGTGACAGACTAGTCAGCCTCAGGGCCGCAGCTGAAAAGGACCAGAGGGCCTGTGTAAACGAACCTCGTCTATGAGGACCAGCGGGTTCTCCGTCTTGGTCTTCTTCAGGCACTGGATGATCTTTCCAGGCATGGCGCCCACATAGGTCCGCCTGCGAGAGGGCACGGTGGGTTCAGCAGCCTGCCTGAGAGCCCTGGCGCCCACAAACAGGCCCTGGCACGGCTGCAGCAACCCCGGATCCTCGGCACAATGTGCACCCTCCGGTGCTGCTCGTTAGACACCACACAGAAATCCACATGAGGTAGGGCACCGGGTACATGCAGAGCCCGCTGTCACCACCCTGACACCCCTGTGCTCAGGGGGCCAGGGGAAGTGGACGGCCCAGACCAGACTCCGGAGGACCGACGCACAGCAGGGCTCCCTCAGCCCCGGCTCAGACCCACGGGTTGAACCCAGCCTGTGTTCCCTCACCCACAGAGACAGAGGCTGCAGAAGGCCCCACCCCACACGGGGACACCATTGAAGGGCTGGGGTCGCTGGGAGCATGAGACACCCCCAGCCCAGGGCCTGGCCGCGGACGGCGTCTTCTTTCAGGAGCGTTTCCCAACAAGCTCTCGCTCTAACCCAGCAAAGATGACTGTGCTTGGCAAGGACAAACCCGCAGAGTCCTGGTCCTGTGCTCACACCAGGGCCCGGTGGGCAGACAGGCCCCAAGATGGCAGAAAAGACACCACAAAGAGGGCAGTGCACATCACGGAAATAGAGGCCGGGGCGGGAGACCCAGGTGCCACTGGCGGCGCGTGTGGCACTTCAGCACGTGTGGGATGAGGAGGTCTCCAGGGGAGGCCCTGAGCAAAGCAGGGGAGGGGGAGTCACGCGGGGGTCTGGGGAAGAGCCCTGCAGGCAGAGCACAGCCTGTGCAAAGGCCCCGAGGCAGGACCCCGCCCAGTGTGGTGGAGGCACAGCGAAGAGGCCCATGCGGCTGGAGCAGAGGAGGTGGGGAGAGAAAAGGGAGGGGTGGGCCATGGGGAGGACTTGGCTTCCTCCCAAGGCAGCTGGGACACGGAGGGCTGTGGGCAGAGGAGGGCTGTGCTGGGGGCAGATGACCCGCCTCGTGCCCACTGTCAGTGTCCTTGTCATTCTTTCAGATGTCGGCACAGCCCCTTCCTAGTGACTCACTCCCAAGGCCGGAGGCCGCCAGGGCTAGTTTAGACGTCCATCAAGGTTACTCCTCACCCAGCGAGGGGCCCCTGCCTGCCGCTCTGGGGGTTTCCTGAACCAGGAGCCGTGGGGCCCACACCCAGGATGGGGCCTGCACCCAGGAGAGGACCAGCCAGGCCCCGGCACCCACCCTCCACCCTCAGCCTGCTGCCCTGTCCGGCTCAGACGCCAGCCGGGCCACGGATCTGCCACGGCTCCCCTGCCCTCCCGTCTCGACCCCCTCTTCAACCTCAAGCTGCCGTGCCCCCGGGCTGGTTGGTACCCTGGTGGCTGGAAGCACTGATGTTCTTAGAGAAACAGAAACGTTAACATTTTAATACGGACTCAACACTGTGCAGGGTGGAGACAGGTGGCCAGCTAAAGCAGGTGTTCTACGCCCGCCTCTCACAGGGCTACGGTTTTCCAGAGCCACCGTCTGCAGAGGCAGGCGAGGCAGGAAGCCCAGCAGAAGACAACACCGGCTGCCCACCCAAGGGCCAGGCGAGGGAGACCCTGAGTGCAGAGAGTGGCAGCCCCTGGTACGGGCCTGAGGCCGACTAGGGAGGAGAGACTGATGGGTGCGAGCTTCTCTGGTGTGTGCAGCCCATCCTCGCTGGGAGTCCACCTTGTCCCCCATTCTAGCCCACAAGCCTCGAGAAGGCTGACCTCAAGCCTGGGCCTTGGCCACACAGCCACAAGGACCAGGGCTTGCACGGCAAACACTGGCCTTGGAACTCTGGCCAGGGCGCTGGAGACCAGGAGCTGAGGCCCGACGAGAAGGCCCAGGCGAGGAGCGGGAGAGGGACGGGAGGGCCAAGGCGAGGGAGGGAGAGACAGGACGTCGGGGGCGAGGGGCACGAGAGAGGGCCCAGGCGAGCAGGGGAAAGACGGGAGGGCTGAGGCGAGGGCGGGAAGGAGACGGGAGGGCCACGGCGAGGGGAGGCAAGGAGGCCCAGGTGAGCGGGGGCAGCGAGGGACGGGAGGGCCCAGGCCAGGCGGGGCGCCGTCAGGCCTACCTGTGCCCCTTGATCTCCGCCACGTCGGTCATGCCCCCCACACTGAAGCGGAAGTACTCGCGGTTGAGGGCGCGGGCGATGGAGCGGGCGATGGAGGTCTTGCCCACGCCCGGGGGGCCGTGGAAGCAGAGGATCTTGCCCTGTGTGGAGCCGCGGAGCTGGCTGACGGCAATGAACTCCTGAGGGCAGAGACGTGCTCAGCGGACACAGGGTAGGCACCAGGACGCCAGCCGCCCTCGCCCTGGAGGAGGAACTCTCCCGGGAAGGGTCTGGGCATGAGTCTTGCCGCCTTCACGCCGCCTGCTGCACACCTGGGGCTGCCGGAAGGGACAGCGTGTCCCAGAGGCCTGAGCAGCCTAGAGCCATAGTGCACCACGGGAGGGGCCGCCGGGGACAAGGGCTGCATCAGCCGCGGCGGGGACGAGGTCCCGGGAGACACGGGGCCCGAAAGCACCCTGGGAGGGTCCCTGGGCCCCACCCCTCGCTCTGGTCTAGCCCCCAGCCCACCACCCTCAGCCTGATGCGCCCCTGCCCCACCCTGCCCTGCTGGGGTTCTGCCTTCTCCGCCCAACTCCCGTCCGCCTGGACATCTGCAAGTCCCACGGTGGGCGGGCCAGGCCCCCCTGCCGCCCACACCGCCCTGGGCCTCCGCAGACCCCACCCGCACCCCACAGGTCTCCACCTGCAGCACGGGGAGCCCGGCCCTGCCCCCAGCCCGCCCTCACCAGGATGCGCTTCTTCACATCCTCCATGCCGTAGTGGTCCTCCTCCAGCACCGCCTGGGCCCGCACCAGGTCCAGGTTCTCGTCGCTGTACTTGCCCCACGGGATGGACGTCAGCCAGTCCAGGTAGTTGCGGGTGACACTGCCACAGAACACACAGGGCTGGTGAGTGGGGCCCCGTGCCCTGGGCCTCTGCTGGGCTCGAGTGGGAGGCCACACACCTCGCAAGCCAGGAGGCTGTGCCCGCGAGCATGACGGGCAGCCCACACCAGGCGCAGCTCAACTGGACTCAGCGGATGGGGCTGGTGGCTACTTTGAAAAGCCACCCTCTGCCAGGCCCCCCGGGGACTCTTGTGGATCCTGTCATGAGCACTGCCTGCTTCTCAGCAGAGCCCCAGACACAGTGAGGGGAGGGTGCGGCTTGAAGTCCGCATCTGACACTCCTCAGCAGAGCAGAGGATGCTGGCCGTCCTCTCCCCGCCAGAGGCTGAGTGAGCCACACTAGAGGGGCAGGGTAGGTGGGGAAACTGAGGCCAGGCCCTCTGCCGGGAGCCCGGCAGGAGAGGGCTGCCGGGTGGTGGGGAGGAGGAAGAGCCGCTTCTGAGAAGACCAGGCGGCGGCGACCAGGCACTGAGTGGCCCAGGCATGTGGCACCATGCCCACCCTCTGGCACACGAGACGCGCCAGCAGGGGCCAGCAAGGCCAGGAGCACCCTGAGAAGGCCAGACCGTGCACATGGCAGGTTTCACTCTAGGGACACACAAAGTCCCTGCAGGAGGGACTCATGGCCACAATTTTCTGGGCAGAGGAGGAAGCCAAGGCTGCTGCAGGCATCTTGGTGAGAAGCGGGCGCCAGAGGCTGGTGACAGTGCTGGGGGAGGGGGCCAACAGCCCCCAGGCCACTGGAGCGGGCTTGTCCCCTGCGGCTCCCCAGGTCCTGGTAACAGAACCAGCCTTTGCAGACCCACCGAGCCCCAGGAGGCAGGGCTGTCTTGTCCTGCAGGGCCCAAGCAAGCACTGCTGTCAGCCGCAAGGGAGGCTGAAGGGGCAGCAGGGGCAGAACGACCCCTAAATGCCTGCACCCCCCTCCCCAGAACCCGCGCACGTCCCCTCACGCAGCAGAAGGGCCTCTGCAGGAGGGACTGAGTGAAGGAGCCTGAGCCGGGAGATAACCCTGGTGACCGGCCCGTGTCCTCAGGGTCAGGAGGCTGAGAATCGGAGAGACGGGAAGAGGCTGCACCGCCAGCTCTGAGGAGGGGAGGGGCCCGAGCTGAGGGATGTGGGTGCCTCTAGACCCCTTTCTGGAAAAGGGGACAAGGGTGCTCCCTGGAGCCTCCCTTCCAGGAGGGACTGGCCTTGTCCACAGCTTGGTCTTAGGACTCGTGTCCTGCAGACTAAGACTCGTGCGCTGCAGCAGAAAGCTCACAGGCTACCAGAGGCGGCGGCGGCATCAGGGCATGGGTGTGGAGGCCATAGCCCCTGGAGGACACCAGCGCCCGCCGGGTCCTTGTGGAAAGAGACCTTGGCGCTCCTGGACATTCTGAGCCAAGACAGAGGCCTGGTCAGGCCCCTGCTGAGCTGATGGCCTCCCTGGGCCCTAGGGGCTATCCTATGCAATGCCTGCTTCCTGAGTGCAGGCAGAGCAAGCTGGGCAGGAAGTGGCCAGGTGGGTCCTATCCTGGCTGGTGTCCAGCAGGCCGGCGGTGGGTGCAGCCCACAGGGACCTGAGTCCCTCGACCTAAACTCCGGGGTGGCTGTCCCGATTCACAGCCAGTGCACACGGGACAATGACCCCTGGCAAGGCCAGAGCTGCAGAAGATGCGGTCACCCTGGCTGACTCGGAAAGCAGAGAGAGGCCAGGGACAGAATCAAGGGGTGGCATGGGGTGACGGCTCCGGGGACTCCTGGGCCTGGCTGGGAGCACTGGCTTAGGGCCAGACATCCCCAGGCCCACACCCCCCACCGTCCATCAGCCCCGAGGCCCCGGCCACTGACGAACTCCCCCAGCCTCAATGTCCTCGTCTGCAAAGCGGGGATGACGACGGCATGTCCCCCCCCAGGGGCGATGCGCTGGGCCCGAGGCAGGCGCCGCCAGGATGGGAGCGGCCCGTGGGTGCCCGCTGGGCCCTGCCTGCTGCCAGGACGCCGCCGGAGGCTCACTTGAACTCCGAGGAGTGGTTGTCCAGCAGGCCCAGCTTGCTGAGCTCCTCGTCCACGACGTCCATGACGTGCCTGGGGACCACGAGCTCCTTGAGCCGCTCCCGGAACTTCTCCTCGATGGCGTCCTTGTCCTCCTTCTCCAGGCCCAGCTCCTTCTTGATGATCTTCAGCTGTTCCTGCAGCAGGTACTTGCGGTGCGTCTGCTTGATCTTCTCCTCCACCTGTGGGGCGGGGCGGGGCAGGGCTGCACTGGCCACAGGCGCTCCTGCTTCCCAGAGTCGAGAAAGGCCCCGGCACAAACTCTGGCTCCCTCCCATTTTTTTTTTTTTAAGATGGGGTCTCACTCTATCACCCAGGCTGGAGTGCAGTGGCATGATCATGAATCACCACCCTCACCCTCCTGGGCTCAAGTAATCCTCCCACCACAGCCTCCCAAGCAGCTGGGACGGCAGGCACACGCCACCACGCTCAGCTCATTTTTATGTTTCTTGTAGAGATGAGATTTTGCTATGTTGCTCAAGTTGGTCTCAAACGCCTGGCCTCCCAAAGTACTAGGATTACAGGCGTGAACCACCGCACTTGAGTTCCCTCAATTTTTAGCCAGATTCTCCCCCATGCCCCGGCCTTGCTGAGGCAGCTCTGCTGATACCTGCATCACACAGGGAGGAAGCTATTTGCTTTCAGTCCTGATCAGAATGAGGGAAAGGTTCAACAGTGCTAGGCATTGGCTGCCAGCCCTTCTATGGCTGGCAGCAACCTTTTCAGAGGCAAGACTCCAGGACCGCAGGGTCGCAGGACGTGGGCTCAAGCCAGCCCAGCGTAGCATGGCCTGGGGCACCCCATGCTGTACTTGTGTGTTTTGGGAGCAGCCCTTACTGACAGCCAAATGTTCTAATTAAAGATGGAAGGTGAACTTTCCCCACAATAAAACTAAACGAAAAAAATACAGCCACATATAAAAATATTAGTCAAATCTGAAAAATGCAAAGAAAATAAAAATTTTTTTTTTTTTGAGTCGGAGCCTCACTCTGTCGCCCAGGCTGGAGTGTAGTGGCACGCTCTTGGTCACTGCAGCCTCGATCTGCTGGACTCAGGCAATCCTTCCACCTCAGCCTTCTAAGTAACTGGAACTACAGGTGCATGCTACCATGCCCAGCTAATTTTTTGACTTATTGTAGAGAGGAGGTCTTGCCAAGTTGCCCAGGCTGACTTTGAACCCCTGGGCTCAGGCAAGCCTCTCTCACCTTGGCCTCCCAAAGTGCTGGGATGACAGGCGTGAGTCACCATGTCAAGCAAAAAGAGAAACATTAACATATAAAAATAAAAAAGTATAGTCAAATCTGAGAAACACGACGACTGTGCAGTAACTGATAAGCAGGCAGGCCACAGATGTGTCTGCAATCAGGACGCAGGTCTCAAGCAGCTGCATCTCAGGAGACATCGTCTCAAGGCGGCTCCATTTCTCGTGCTGTCCCCAGGGTCAGAAAGGCAGAGAAACTCCCTCCCTCAAAGCAGGACGCCTGAGGTCTCTCCACTCTGGGCTCCTCACACCGCTGGGACCAGCTCTGAGACTCCCATTTCACAGAGATCCACAGCCAGGCCAGAGCAGCTGCCTGCACAGCGCCCTGAGACACGGCGGGGCCCTGGCGCCACCACCACTGCGCTGGGCCAGAGTGCCATCCGGCCTTACCTCCCGCCCCAGGCGCTGCTGCAGCTTGCTCAGCTCAAACTCCTTCTTCAGCAGGGAGAGGGCCTTGTACAGCCGCTTGGGGATCTGTCGAGAGAGCAGGGCCAAGGGAGGGTCAGAAGTCACCGCCTGCCTTTGCAGGGCACGGTGTGGGGGACACAGGCATCCTGAGAACAGCTGCTGCTGGGAGCCATCTCAAGAGAAGGGTGCCCCTGATCAGAGCCCAGGCCTGGAAATGCATCCCACAGATAAACTTCCATGGGCCTCCAGGACATACAGAGACGGGCTATTCTTTTCTTTTTTTTTTTTTTGAGTTGGAGTCTCACTCTGTTGCCCAGGCTAGAGTGCAGTGGCACGCTCACAGTCACCCCAGTGTCAACCTGCTGGGCTCAGGTAACCTTTCCACCTCAGCTTTCCAAGCAGTCAGAACTACAGGTGCGTGCTACCACACCCAGCTCATTTTTTTATTTATTGCAGAAATGAGGTCTTACCAAGTTACCCAGGCTGTTCTTGAAGCCGTCGGGCTCAGGCAGTCCTCTCACCTCAGCCTCCCAAAGTGCTGGGATTTCAGGCTTGAGCCACCACACCCAGCTTGTTTTTTAAGAGACAGGGTCTCACTCTGTTGCCTAAGCTGGAGTGCAGTGGCACAATCACAGCTCACCGCACCTTGACCTCCTGGGCTCAGGCAATCCTTCTGCCTCAACCTCCCGAGTAGCTGGGACTACAGGCACATGCCACCAAGTCCAGCTAATTTTTTGCTTTTTTTTGTAGAGACGAAATCTTGCTATGTTGCCCAGATTGGTCTTGAATTCTTGGGTTCAAGCAATACTCTCATCTTGGCCTCCCAAAGGGCTGGGATTACAGGCATGAGCCACTGTACCTGGCTGGAAGTACTGTTCTTAACAGCAAAAGGCTGGGACACCCCAGAGAGTCAGCCCAAAGGAGCCGACGAAATAAGCAATGGGCACTGCCCTGCCAAATGCTATGAATCCGCTTAGAAGAACAAGCCAAACGGATGTGGCCAGACAGGCACAGGCTCATGGGAAATCATCTCCGAAACAGGCCAAGACAAGCAGCCAGGCTCCTGGGCATGGTGAGGCCACACACATGGGCACAGACAGGGCGTGTGGGGCGGGCACTCACGTTGGTCTCCTCCAGGACGTCCTGCAGCTCGTGGGACTCGGCTCCGGTCAACGCGGCGCCCATGTCGCTCAGGTAGATGGGGTTGTCCACCACCCGCTGGCCCGCCTGCATCATCTGTAGCACTGACTCCCTGAGGGGACGGAGAGACACTGCTGCTGTGGCAGCCAGGGCCTGGGAGGAGCCTGAGCCTCAGCGGCCTTTCCTGGGGGTTCCGGGCAAGGCCTTGGACGCTCACTTGGGTCCACACTGCTTCCTGGGCCCCACCAAGTTCAGGGCCAACAGGGTCTGCCCACACCAGGCTAGAGACTCACGTGCCCAAATGCACTCCCCCTGGCAGCTGTGTGGGCCTCGTCCCTCCCGAGACTGCCTACTCTCCCCCGGCTGATGACAATACAGGCTTCTGGTCTTAGGAAGACAGGGACAACCTGGGCCTGTAAAATCGGCAGATTCCCTGTAGGCCACTCTGACCTAGCTACAGGAAGGGCCAGAGAGACCCCAGCCTGGCCAGGTGCATGCAGCAGACCAACCTGTAGAGCGGGTTCAAGGCGATGATGTCCCGGATGGTCTTCACAATCTCAGCGGTCAGGGCCTGGAACACAGGGAGGCCACAGGTGTCACCGGAGCCTGGCAGGGCTCCTGCCACAGGGGTGTGGCCCCGGGAGCCCCTCCCACCTGCTGTCCCAACTCCCACCCGCACAGCCCTGGCCAAGGACGGCCTCAGAGACCGAGGAGTGGTGCTCACACTCACAAGTTCAAGGGATACCAGACAAAAGTGAAAAGCAAAGCCGAAGTCCATCTCCCGAACCCTCTGAGCCTTGTCCCTAGAACAATGCGCCTTGCAGTGTCTTTGCTCCTTGAGACACGAGCCTCACAGCCCCTTCTCCGCCTCAACCGCAGGTGCCCAGACTGTGAGTTATCTTCAACTAGAGCAAGCCTGTGTCACCAAGACTCTCAGCTGCCACCTCCCGGAATCTGGTGCCGGACTCTCCCTCTGCTGTGGGCACTGTGGGTATGGTACAGTTGGGGGCTATTTTCTTTCTTGCTGCCTCTTGAATTCACAGCAAGGCCAGCAGATCCCTGGCCAATCCCTGGACACAGCTGACAACAGAAAACCACAGCTCATTTATTCCCAAAGACTCCCAGCTCTGGGAACATCAAATCTGATGCCACATGGGCGGACAGGAAGTGAGACAGCCACATTTTATTTTACTTTACTTTATTTTTGCGTTGGAGTCTTACTCTGTTGCCCAGGCTAGAGTGCAGTGGCACGCTCACAGCCACCGCAGCCTTGACCTGCTGGGCTCGGGTGATCTTTCTGCCTCAGCCTTCCAAGTAGCTGGAACTACAGACATGTGCCACCACGCCCGGCTAATTTTTTGATTTCTTGTAGAGATGAGGTCCCACCAAGTTGCCTAGGCTGATCTCGAACCTGTGGACTCAGGCAATCCTCCCACCTCAGCCTCCCAAAGTGCTGGGATTGCAGGTGTGAGCCACCGTGTCCGGCCCACAGCCACATTTTAAAACGTCATACCGGGCTTGGCCTGAGCCGAGCTGGGCCCGGTGGCCGCTGGACATCCCTCTGCTCCTCGGGATCTGCCTGACCCTGGTAGGCACAGTGTCTGCGGTTTAGTCATCTGTCTTTCCCTGCCGCGAGACGCAAGTAGGAACTAGCACTGGGCGACCGCACAGCCAACAGCAGCTGTTTAAATTTAAGTGAGTTCAAATCAAATACAGCTCTACATTCCATCCCTCAGTGGCACTTCAAGTGCTCAATAGCCAGGAGGGGCTGACGGTGCAGAACTACAAGATGCTTCCACCACAGCGCTGACCTCCAGGGCCTGTAAGGCCTGTGGACAGGACTGTCTGCCCACACCTGTGGCCGTGCAGCTGAGCCCCTTTCAGAGTCCGTGGCAGACATCACCAACAGATCATGGCACCACTCCCCGCCAAGCTCAGCAGCAGCCCAGAATCCTCCTCTACACAACATCACAGCCTTCTGTGACCAAGAACGGACCAGCCAAAGGCCCTGGCTCTGCCTCACCTGTGTTCTGCTCAGAGAGGAGGGGACACCAGCACACACAGGAGGAGCCGGCACAGTCCCGGCCTTGGGTTAGTTTTGCTAAGCGTCCCTACCAGTGAGAGGGCGGGTCGTCACCACCAGGCAGGCAGGATAACCTACGTGTGCAGGCCAGGGTGCCCAAAAGCTGTTTCTTTCCTGCCCTGCAGTCCCGAGTGCCTGCCCCCTCCACTCTCCTCCTGGGCTTGATGGCAAGGAGACAGAATGGCAGGTGCTCTGGTAGCCACTGGAGACTTCCACACAGGGACACAGGCTGGGGCCTGGCCTGGGTTCAAGTCCTGCCTCCTTCAGAGCAGCCACGGGCCCAGGTGTGCCTCCCGAAGCCTGGGGAGCCCAGTGTCTTCCGAAGACTTTTGGGAGGAAAAGTACGCTACTCCTTCCCAAGAACTGGCCTTCCAGAGGCACCAGCCCCCCCCCGAGTGGCCCAGGGTCTTCCTGGAAAGGCTGTGGGATCCCCCAAGAGAGGTGTGCCCGGGACCGTGTGACCCGTGCGTTGGCTTACTTTCACCTCCTCCGTGACCTGAAAGTCTTCGTGGACGACGTTCTCCACTTCCACCATGAGGACCTCGCCGGGGACATCAGGGCTCGGCTCCCCTGCCACCTGGGCCTGGTGCCGGGTGCCCAGCTCATCCTCGGCCTCCTTCTTTCCCCGCTTCGCCTTCCTGCGCGGCTTTTGCTTGCTCTCGGCCTCCAGCTCCTCGGGCTCCACCTCCAGCTGTCGGCTGAGATGAATCCTGAAGACAGAGTGGGGTGCAGGTAAGTCGTCAAGGCGGGGGGTGACCTGGCCTGGGCTGAGGCCTTCCTGGCAGGTCCCGCTGAGTCCAGGCCCCTGTAGCCCCCAGGGCCCGTCTAGAGCCCCATAATCGGCGTCCCTTCTACCATAGGCTCAGACTCACACGTTCCCTGTGTCCCACGCCAATGGCCCACTGTCCTCCACAGGTGGACGAGCCGCAGGGACGAGCTGCAGTAATAAGCCCTGGGGCTCTGGCAAGCCGTCAGCCTAGCCAAGCACAGGCCCAGCTCCAGGATCCAGGCTACCCGTGCTTGGCCTTGAGCCTGTCACACGGTGGCTCTGGGTCTGTTTCTCCGCGCTCTGCCTACTGTCTGGCAGACACCAGGCCCCACCACCCCTCAGGTCTCTCTGCTGCTGCACAGATGGAAAGGGTACCTCCACAGAAGGCAGCCTGAGAGGTAGGTACTCAGGGTGCTGACTCAGTGCCTGGGTCACATGGCTACTGAGCGAGATGCGCAGAGGACAGGAAGCTGGGACCAGTCAGGCACCAAGCAGGCCCAGCCGGCACACCAGCAAGTCTCACTCGGCGAGGCGCCCCGTGGGTCAGCTGAGTGGGCAAAGAGTTAGCAGCCACCACTGCTTTTATTAATTTCGACTACATCTTTGTCTGTTCCCTTTAGCCCAAGAGTCCTCCAGGAGACGGAGAGGCAGTCTTGGCCGCACCACAGACCCCACCGTGGGTAGATGAAGAAAGCCATGGAGGCTGAGGACAGCAGGACCACCACCAGGCCTTTCTACACAATCAGCGAGGGCCCGGGCCATCTCCCCTGCGTGCTCTGGGCGTACCACCCAGCTGACACGAGAAAGTAGCTTTGGGAGAACAGCGGGAGGGAGGGAGCTGAGCCAACTAACCCCAGGGAGTGTCTGGGGAGATACTGCCCGTGGAGCAGGGCCCCTGAGGGGCAACAATCCCGACACACTCGCAAAGCAGGTTTGTGCACGTGACAGCACGCCAGCCCTATGCTGACCTCATGGCCTCTTCCTAACATGAACAGCACAAGGGATTAAATGGGCTTGCCAATGCCGGCTACAGCCCTCCCACAGGATGGAGGCAGAAACTACCCAGATTGCGGCCAGGTGCGGTGGCTCACACCTGTCATCCCAGCACTTTGGGAGGCCAAGGTAGGAGGATTGCCTGAGTCCAGGAGTTTGAGGCCAACCTGGGCAACATAGTAAGATCCCATCTCTACAAAAAAAATAAAATAAAAAAATAAGCCAAGCATGGTGGTGCACACCTGTTGTCCCAGCTACTCAGGAGGCTGAAGTGGGAGAATTGCCTGAACCCAGGAGGTCGAGGTTGCAGAGCTGTGACCATGCCACTGCACTCCAGCCTGGACAACAGAGTGAGACCCCAACTTAAAATACATGACACGAACTGAAGAGGAAGTACGTCCGGCTGAGTAAAAGACCGCAAACTGCTAAGCCGCTGTATACGCTGGTAGTCGCAGACACGGGCACTCAGGTTGAAAGGGCAACATAGTGCCACTGTTAACTGCTGACACTTTCTGAGAAGGGGGGGATACACAGGCGATGTGTCCCACCTCCTCCCCATCTCTGGCCTTACTGCTCACGGCCAAGCGGCAGGGCTGACGGACAAGTGTCTGTGCTGGGACCAGGGCCCTCCGGGGCTGCTCTTCCCACGGGTGTCACACTTCTGATCCCATGTGCCAGTGCCCCTCGCAGGCTGGCCCACACACCTTCTGTGTCCCATGACGATCATGCGCAGCTTGTCCCCAAGGTCCTGCATCTCGTGGATCTGGGCAAATGTCCCCGTGTGGTAGATCTCATCCAGGCTTTCGACCACGTCAGACTCATTGCTGGGGGAGAGGAACGCAGAGAAGTGCTGAGGCTCAGTGGCCGCCATGGGCCGAGGGGAGGCGACGGAGAAAAGCAACACTGCTGCCAGGCACCACCGAGAGCCAAGAGCAGCCTCCTGGGTGCCCACCCAGAGCAAGGTCTGCCCCAGTGGTGACAGCCCCCCCGGGGGGGCAGCTCCTCCCTAAGTCGGTCAGGAAGGCGGGCCCAGACGGGACTTGGCCTCTCTTCTCTTAGGACGCATGCTATTTTCTGCATAGAGTCAAGGTGGATGAACCTGGAGCCGCCTTGGGCGCCCAGCTAGCCTCACTGGAACCGCATCACAGGCGCATTTTACTGCTCAGGGCCCTTGCAATCCCTCCCACCGTGACTCTGCAAGGAACAGGGTGCGAGGAGCCACCAGCTGAGTCCTCAGCCCAGGTCGAAAAGGGAGACTGCCTGGCTGCTGGCCTTTTCCCTGGAGATCACCCCTGGTTTCTTTTAGGTCACACAAAGGCCCAAACTACTCTACAGAGCAGTATTTGTGGTCAGCTACACTCGAGGGTGATTTCAGCGAAGGAAGGAAACGACACTTACTTGTCATCTCTCTTTAGAAAGACGCCGACATAAGGCTGGGCAAGTCGAACTTTCCTTCTTAGCAGCTCAACCAACTTCTTATTTTTAACCTAGCATGACAACGACCCCAAAGTGAAATACAGGGTAGGTTCCTTTTTTTTTTTTTTTTAGTTTCCATTTTCAACATTTATTTGTATCTTATAACATCAACAATTAGTTACTCCAAAAATTTCAATCACACAGTGTTCTTGAATCCAAACAGTGGTCTGGTCTAATGTGTTGGCATTTTCATCAAGTACAATCCTAGAAAATGTCAAGTTGAACAATAAGATATTAAAGCACATTGATCACTGTGTATTCTGGATTCTTCACTATTGTCAGATGATGTATTTACTATATTTCATTTTGGTTCTTTAGCTACTTTTTATTTTTGCTTTGGGCAACACCACTGACATTTTTGACAGCAGCTCTAGAGATTTCTAGATTATTCTCCGGGGGCAAGCTAATCTGACCCAGGACCCTAAACCAAATCAAAACGAACCAAACTGGGACAGGGGGTGGTGGTGGTCAGTGAAGTGAGGCAGGATTGACTAGTTGCATTTCTTAGTGCCCCCCCTTCCTAAAGAAAAGTCAGAGTAGACAAACAGCCAGGATCAAGAAATTGATTTAACATTCAGTTTCAAAAGGATTTCACTGACAGAATGTCTTGGTTTGAAAATCAGAACCATTCTGCTTTTATTAATGTCAGAAGACAACAATAAACGTGTATTTCAAATGTGGCCCACCCCGGGGAGCTGGTAACTTCCACTTGCACTGAAAGTGATTTTCTAATCACACTTATATGCTATTTATTCATGATCAAAACTCCCAGGATGAACAGACAGCTCCCTTATTGCTGTTCTGCCTACTGCTCTCTGGCAGCATACTCAGTAAATTTATTTTTCTACTTTTTTTTCGAGAAAGTAGGATTTATTGAGAGGAAAGAAAAGCTCCCACAGTGGGAAGGGACCCAAAGGGGTTGCCCCATTTTTATACTCTTAAAAAACAACAACTACAACAACAAAAACTCAGGATTGCAGCACATTCTCGATGTCATTTCAATGGCAGGTTCAGGGTTAATGGCGTCTTCTAGCAAACATCTGATGAAGCAAGGAGCACAAATGTCCTTAGGCTCGCTGACTTTTTTTTTTGAGTCAGATCCTCACTGTCATCCAGGCTGGAGTGCAGTGCCACTAACACAGCTCGCCACAGGTTCAGGTGATCATCCTGTCTCAGTCTCCTGAGTAGTTGGGACTACAGGCAAGAGCCACCACACCAGGCTCATGTATTTTTATTTTTATTTTTATTTTAAATAGAGACAAGGCCTTGCTATGTTGCCCAGGCTGGTCTCGAAGTCCTGGCCTCAAGGGATCCTCCTGCTTCAGCCTCTCAAAGTGCTGGGAGTCAAGCATGACAGGCTCACCTGATTTCTTTCAAGCTTACGATAACACCCAGGCCAGACCCTGATTCACTTAATGGCCCTCAAACTTTGGTAGACATCAGAGTTACCTGGAGGACTTGTTAAAACTGACTGCTGGGCTGGGTGCAGTGGCTCACACCTGTAATCCCTGCACTTTGGGAGGTCGAGGCGAGAGGACTCCCTGACCTCATGGTTGGAAACTAGCTTGGGCAACTTGGCAAGATCCTGTCTCTACAGTAAATCCAAAAAATCGGTCAGATGTGATGGCACATGCCTGTACTACTCGGCAGGGGGTGCAGGGGATGGCTGGGGCGAGAGGACTGTCTGAGCCTAGCAGGTTGAAACAGTGGTGGCTCCAGCCTGGGTGAGACACCGACTCAAAAAATTAAAAAAAAAAACAAACCCGACCGCTGGGCCCACCCCTGGAGTTTCTGACTTAAGTGGTCTGGGTTGGGTCCAAGAATTTGCATTCCAAACAAGCTCCAGGGTGTGCTGCCAATGCTAGTCCAGACCACCCTTTGAGAGGCACTGTTTTAACTCATTAATTGGGGATCTTCACTTACAGTCCAGGAATTCCTTTCACTATATTTTTTTCTGGGAAGAAGGGACATTCACTGGGTCCCAAAGAAGCTGCCCCAATCTCTCCTCTACCAACAGCTGACTTCATCTTTGGCCACCTGCCTCCCCTGCCTGGGTACAATCCTTTTATTTTCAAATCACCACCAACCAAAAGACAGGGAGTACCAACTGCCAGTCTCCCAAGTGCCAGTCTCCCACAGCAACTCATCCATCCTGGCTAGCTCCACATGGGCAGAGCACCATCTTGAAAGAATCATCTCTCTGCTCAGGTGCTGGGAGCAAGGAGCATCAGTCACACTGCAGAGCTGAGACCAGTCCTGGCCCCAGGAGCCTTGGGAGGAGGGTGAAGAGGCCTGTCAGAGGTGAAGTTAAGGATAGGAAAAGCCGGGCTCGGTGGCTCAGCCTGAAATCCCGTGCCTTGGGAGGCTGAGGTGAGTGGATTGCCTGCGCCCGCGGGTTCGAGACCTCATCTCTACAATAAATTTTAAAAATGAGCCGGGTGTGGTAGCGTGCGCCTGTAGTTTCAGCTACTTGAAGGCTGAGGCAGGATCGCCAGAGCCCAGCAGGTCGAGGCTGCGGTGGCCGGGAGCGGCCGCTGCACTCCAGCACTCCAGTCTGGGCGACAGAGGGAGACTCCGACTCAGAAAAAAAAGGATAGGAAAAAGGCCTAGGGCGGGTTTCTTAAATGTCAGAAGTGCACCAAGTAGGACCAGCAGCAGTGGTTACTGAGGCATTCAAACCACCAGGCATGGTTCTGAATCCTCACACATAGGACCTCATTTAACAAGTTCTAAAAATGATATTATGTCCATTTCCCAGGTAAGTGGAGGTCCAGGAATAACAAGCTGTAGGTATGGAGCCAGGACAGGACTCCACAGGGTCTGGCTCCAGAGCCTGCACTAGTAACCACCACCCGATGTCAAGGGCCTGGGAAGGGTGGCTCAGACACACACAGTTAGCAGTGTAGGAGAAGCTCTCGCGTTCCCTCCTAACTGGCTGCTGCCCCCCTGTACTGTCCTTTTCCCGTCCAAGGGATCCTTGAGATTTATTTAGCAGAGTCTGGAGGGTGGGGGGAGAGGCTGGAGGGTGAACAGAGGCTGACTCACTGTTTGACCTTGCTTAGACAGTTAAGAGATAACCTTTCTTTCATGGACTCTAGTTTCCAAATCAGAAGGGGTTGAGGGGAAGGCATTCGAGTCCTTCCTACTCTAAAAGTTCAAGTTCCTTGGACTCACTAACTGGTTTCTCTCTGTTACATCACCCTGCTTCCTCTCCAACCCAAGACTTTTAATCTGAAGGGATCTTATACCTCTACCAGAAATAAGTTCCTTCAGCCAGGCACCGTTTGACTTACAGTATTCTCAGTACTTACTACACGATAAAAGTCAAGAACTCTGTGAAAGAATAAAAAATGTCCCCTTCCCACCTTTATCCTAAGCCTCCCGTGACCATGTTAAGCTCCAAAGGCAGATTTTTTTTTTTTTTTTTTTTTTGAGACAGGGTTGTGCTATGTTGCCCGGGCTGGACTCGACTTCCCCCACTCAAGCGATCCTCCCGCCTCTGTAGCTGGGATTACTGGCGTGAGCCACCCCACCAGGCTTCAGAGGCAGAAGTTTCTGTCTTGTTCACTGCCATATCCCCAGCACCTTGAACAGCATCTGGCACAGAATAAGCAGTCAAGAAATACTTGTTTAATGAAAAAGAATGAGTCCTGATCCCAACGGGGCTTGTAACCAGACGGCAGAATGCCTGTGGGAGAGGCTGATACAAAACATTTGCCAAGTAAGCAGAAAAGTAACAGCGCCGCTACACTGTTCGGGTCCCTCCCAGCCCCGGATTTCAACCACCGGTGAACAGTCCTAAGCTCATCAGGTTCAACTCCTCTCATCTAACAGAACCTAAGAGATCCGAAAGGAGGAGGAATTTGGCTCAAGGTCCCCAAGCTAGTGGTGAGCACACGAGGATTCAAACTCCAGCCTTCGAGAAACTTCGTGTCTGAAAAAGTTGCGAGGCACGAGGGCGCTAAGTGATCCCACGGTCCAACCCGCTGCTCGCAGAGGTGGGAAAACTTGAGGCCGAGGCGGGGTCTCATTACCTCTATAATCTTGATAAAGCGCGGGAACACCGGGTTGCGGGTGATGGCGATGAGCGGCAGGTGCGGAAACACGTCAGGGATCGTCATGGGCGTGAGCGCCGTTATGACCGGGCCTTCTCCACCGCCCGCACTGCTCCCCGCGCCCCCGGCCCCTTCTTCCGCGCCGCCCTCGGAGGAATCCTCGCCCCCCGAGAATGCGCTGCTGCTACCGCGGCTGTTCGCCTCCCAAAACCCCCGCCACTGGCCCGCAGTCGCCGGGCCTCCGCCCCACTGCGCCCAAGGAGGAGAGGCCTCGCAGGCCCTCCGGCCTTTGGGCAGCCACGCTCCGGCGGCAGTGGGGACCCGCCCCCCGGCGGCGGCCAGTATCGGCCGCCGCAGCGCCCAACTCCGCGCCGCTCCCCACAGTCGCACGTAGCCTGTGCCCGCCGCCATAGCCCGGCCATACTGACGGCGCGCAGAACTCGCGTCATTTCCGCTCGCCGGGTTGAAGCGCACGTGACGCGCGGCGCGTGCCTCGGCACCGGAGGGGGCGTGGCCCGAGACAGCCGCAACAAGGGGAGAGGACTACGCGAAGCGAAAGGGGCGGAGTTCGAGTTCCCTCGTCACCTCCACCTTTTCCGGTCTCCCAACTTGTGCGCTCAAAACTCTTTCCGGTCACGTAGAAAGCTGTGGGCTCGCGCTAGAAAGAATCGGTGTTGCGCCAAACGCGCAGCCTTTGGGAACTTGTGGGCATCCTGGGCTGACTCTTAGGCGCGCGGGTGACAATGCGCATGCTCCGGCTCTGAGGCTTGTAGTGGTGAGCAGATTTAGGCTTCCCTTTGACGGCCTGCGCATGCTCAAACTCTAGACTGCACGTGGGTGGCCGAGGATGCATGCCCAGGCTCTGGGCGAGAGTTGCTGTGCGCCGTTTCGTACTTTCCCGGGGATTATCTGCACATGCTCAGCGTCTAGACGGAGCGCAGTGCTGCCGTGTGCGCATGCCCAGGACTTGAAGCGCGTTCGTGCGCATGCGTGGGCCCGTCTGCCCTTCCCTAGGCTGTGCAGCGACCCCTCGTGGCAGTTGAACGGCAGTACTGGCGGCGGAGGCCCTTGCGAGATGCCGAGGTTGATGCTGGCGGTGGTGCTGACGGCGACTCTGCGGTTCTGCCCGGGGGTCAGAGCTCAGCCGCTGTGCCGGTGGGGCTGCCTTCCTGAGGCTGGGGTGCTGCCAGGGGTTGGGGGCTGGGCCATTTCCGAGTGGAGGCCGCTTCCCCATCCTCCTGGAGGCCGCCCGGTTTTTACTTTTCGTAGGACTCGAACTGCTGCCTCCCGTTCTCCCAGCGGGTCAGCCCATCTCCAAGTCCTCCCGTTTCTAATCCAGAACTGCTTTGCGGGTCCTTTCCCTCCAGGCCACTTCCTCCACCCGTCTGTCCATTCTCACCCAGCAGCCAGAGGGATTTCTTTCTTTTCTTTTTTTTTTGGTCAGAGTCACACCCAAGCTGGAGTGCAGTGGCACGATCATAGCTCACTGCAACCTCGAACTACTGGATTTGAGCGATCCTCCTGCCTCAGGCCTCCGAGTAGCCGGGACTACAGGTGTGCACCACCACACCCGGCTACTTTTTAACATTTTTGTGGAGGAAATCCTGCTACGTTGCCCCTCCAGGTCTCGAACTCCTGGCCTCCCAAATTGCTGGACGCGTGAGCTACCATGCCCGGCCTCATTTATAAGCAAATCTGATCTCGTCTATGCCCTTTTGTTTCTCTATCGTGCCCAGAATAAAGCCCGTGTTCCTTGAGCAGCCTGCAGTCTCTCCCAGGATTTGGCGTAGAGTTTCTAAACAGCATCGCTGCTGTTGACAATTGGGACTGGGTAATTTCCTCTGGGCATGTCCTGTGCATGGTGCCATGTTTAGAAGGATCCCTGATCTCCACTCTGGAGATACCAATAACTAAGCCCTCTAGGCTTGACAGTCACGCCAAAGTCTCGGCCAAGCAGGTAGCTCACACCTGTAATCCCAGCACTCTGGGAGACTGAGGCAGGAGGATTGTCTGAGCCCATGGGTTCGAGACCAGCCTGGGCAACTTGGCGAGACCTCATCTCTACAATAAATCAAAAATGAGTCGGGGTGTGGTGACGCACGCCTGTGGTTCCAACTACTTGAAAGTCTGAGGCGGAAGGATCGCCTGAGCCCAGCAGGTCGACGCATGATCACGGATCGCCACAGTCTCGACCTTCTGGGCTCAGGCAGTCTTCCTGACTCAGCTCCTGAGTAGCTGGGGCTACAAGTGCATGCCATCACACCCTGGTAGTTTTAAACGTTTTTTGAAGAGACAGGGTCTTACTACGTTGTCCAGGCTGGTCTCGAACTCTTGGGCTCATACAATCCTCCCACCTCCGCCTCCCAAAGTGCTGGAATTATGGGCATGAGTCACTGCGCCTGGCCACTTTTTGTTGTTGTTGTTGTTGTTGTTGTTGTTGTTGAGGGAAGTGGGTGAGGGGAGGAGAAGGGATCTCCTGTATAGTTTAGGCTGGTCTCTAACTCCTGGCCTCAAGCAGTCCTTCTAACTCAGCTTCCTAAGCAGCTGGGATTAGAGACCCCACCCCACTTGGCTTTTTTCTTTCTTCTATAAATTGTTTCTTGTCTGTGGCTGTCACTAGTGTCTTTGTTCCGTGAAGGTGTAGACTGTTGATCATATTCCTTACCCGGTACGTTTTTTTTGTTGTTGGAGTCTCCCTCTATTGCCTAGACTGGAGAGCAGTGGCACGCTCATCGCCACCGCAGCCTCGGCCTGCTGAGCTCAGGCAATCCTTCCACCTCAGCTTTCCAGATAGCTGGAACTACAAGCATGCGCCACCACGCCCGGCTAATTTTTTGATTCATTGTAGAGATGAGGCCTCACCAAGTTGCCCAGGCTGGTCTCGAACACATGAGCTCAGGCGATCTTCTCACCTTGGCCTCCCAACATGCTGGGATTATAGGCGTGAGCCACCGCGCCCGGCCTACCCAGTACGTTTTTTAAATTTAAGTGTTAGATTAGTGGACCCTGTGTGCAGAGCGCCATGGTGGCCACACAGTTGCTGAAGCTGAGGCTATGGGTTCGAGATCAGCCTGGGCAACTTGGAGAGACCTCGTCTCTATCTTCACAATAAATCACAAAAACTAACCAGGTGTGGTGGCGTGTGTCTGTAGTTCCAGCTACTTGGAAGGCTGAGGTGGAGGGATCGCCGGAGCCCAGCAGGTCAAGGCTGAGGTGGCTGGGAGCGTGCCACTGCACTCCAGTCTGGGCGACAGAGTGAGACTCCGACTCAAACAAAAAGAAATGTGTTACCTTCAATGATCTAATTTCCCTGCATAGATTATCAAAATGTGGTCCCTGGCAGCAGCGGCATCAGGATAACCTGGGAGTTTGTTAGACTTGGTTAGAAATTCAGTTTCCTGGCCGGGCTCAGTGGCTCAGCCTGTCATCCCAGCACTTTGGGAGGCCGAAGCGAGTAGATTGCCTGAGCCCGCGGCTTTGAGACCCACCCAGGTATCTTGGCAGAACCTTGTCTCTACAATCAATCAAAAATTAGCCAGGCGTTGGTAGCGCGCGCCTGTAGTTCCAACTACTTGGAAGGCTGAGGCGGAAGGATCGCCGGAGCCTAGCAGGTCGAGGCTGCAGTGGCCGGGAGCATGCCACTGCACTCTAGTCTGGGCAACAGAGTGAGACTCCAACTCAAAAAAAAAAAAAGGAAAAAAGAAATTCAGTTCCCTGGACCTGCTGAATCAGAGACTTGGCGGTGGGTCCAGCAAACCGCGGTTTCTCAAGCACTTTAGGTGATAGTGATGCACAGTCAAGACTAAGAACCTCGGCCAAGTGTGGTGGCTCGCACCTATGACCCCACCCCTCTGAGAGGCCAAGCTGGGAGGATTGCTTGAGCCCAGGAATCTGAGACCAGCCTGGGCAACATAGTAATACCTCATCTCTACAAAAAGAATTAAAAAATTAGCCGGGTGTGGTGGCGTGCACAGGTAGTCCCAGCTACTTGAAAGGCTGATATGGAAGGATCACCTGAGCCCAAGAGTTCAAGCCTGCAGTAGCCATGATGATGCCACTGCACTCCAGCCTGGGCAACAGAGCGAGACCCCGACTCAAAACAAAGAAAGAACAGATACTTTAGAGTGAACCCCAAGGTAGCCCGGCAGGAGAAGTCATGCTGAATGTTCAATAAGAATTGACTGATTGTCTCTTACCTCTAGGGCCTTCACAGTGAGGACAGGAAAAGTGTTTAATGTCGCACAGAATGTACAGGGGGTAGGTGGCTCCACACTTAAATTCATCCTTCACTTTAATGACTGGGTAAAAGCTAACATTTCCTAGTGTTTCTTGGGTGCTTGTGTTGTGCCATTCAGGCATTTAAGAATGTTACTTTATCCAGTTAATTCATTGCCCTTTGAGTAGGGTTTAATCTTTCCCATTTCATGAAAAAAAAAAAATGTTGAGAGAGATAGTAATCCCAACAAAAGCAAGAGGTTTTGGATTAATGGGTTGATGGATTGATTGACTGTAGAGATAAGAGTCTCACTGTGTTGCCCAGGCTGGAGTGCTGTGGCTTGATCATGGCTCACCACAGCCTCGACCTCCTGGGCTTCTGTGATCCTTCTGCCTCAGCCTCCCGAGTAGCTGGGATTTCAGGTGTCTGTCACCACACCTGGCTGTTTTTTTATGTTTTTGTAGAGACGAGGTCTTGCCAAGTTACCCAGGCTGGTCTCCAACCTCTGGGCTCAGGCAGTCCTCTCGCCTCGGCCTCCCAGAGTGCTGGGATTACAGGCGTGAGCCACCACACCTAGCCAAAGCCAATTAAAAAAAAAAAACTATTTATTTGGACATGATTATACGTTTGCAGCAAATTACAAAAATACTACAGGAAAGTCCCAGGAACCCTGCCCCAGACTCCCCCAGTGGTCACATCTGATAGGACAATAGTACAATATCGCAATAGAAAAATGACATTGGCACAATCCACCTACCTAATTCAAATTTCACCCTTTACATTAGCAATGTTGAATATTAGGAAACTGCTTTATCAACTGTTTATGATCATTCCTATTCTTAAGATTTTGTGGTCATCTCTCTAGGAAGTGCTGTATTTTTCATCTTCGACAACACGCTTGATTATACATCCTTGCAACAGAAACGTGGCGTTGTATCTAGGGTAAACAGCCATTTTTATATACTCTGCCCTTCTTTATATTATTTTTTATGTATTTTGAGTTGGGGTCTTACTCTGTCACTTATGCTGGAGTGCAGTGGCATGGTCACGAATACCGAATCTTTGATCTCCTGGGCTCAGGTGATCCTTCTGCCTCAGCTTCCCAAGTAGCTGAGACTACAGGTGTGAGTTTTTTGGTTTTTTTTTTTTTTGAGTTGAAGTCTCACTCTGTTGCCCAGACTGGAGTGTAGTGGCCGCTCCTGGCCACTGCAGCCTCAACCTGCTGGGCTCCGGCGATCCTTCCGCCTCAGCCTTCCAAGTAGCTGGAACTACAGGTGCGCGCTACCAAGCCCAGCTAATTTTTTGATTTATTGTAGAGATGAGGTCTCACCAAGTTGCCCAGGTGGGTCTCGAACCGCGAGCTCAGGCAATCCACTCACCTCAGCCTCCCAAAGCGCGGGATTACAGGTTGAGCCATCAAGCCCAGCTGATCAGTTTTTTTAATTTATTGTAGTGGCTAAGTCTTGCCATGTTGCCTAGGCTGGTCTGGAACTCCTGGGCCCAGGCAGTCCTCCCTCCTTGACTTCCCAAAGTGCTGGGGTTACAGGTGTGAGCCACCACACCTGGTCTCCTTTATTTTTTATTTTTTTATTTTTGAGTTGGAGTCTCACTCTGTCACCCAGACTGCAGCCTCGACCTGCTGGGCTCCGGTGATCCTTCCGCCTCAGCCTTCCAAGTAGCCGGAATTACAGGCATGCGCTACCACGCCCGCTGATTTTTTGATTTATTGTAGAGATGAGGTCTCGCTGCCCAGGCGGGTCTCGAACCCGCGGGCTCAGGCAATCCACTCACCTCAGCCTCCCAAAGGCACGGGATTACAGGCTGAGCCACCGAGCCCGGCGTCTCCTTTATTTTTTGTTATTTTTAAAATATGGACATAGAGGACCAGCTGCAGTGACTCATGCCTGTAATCCCAGCACTTTGGGAGGCCAAGGCAAGAGGATTGCCTGAGCCTGGGAGTTCGAGACCAGCCTGAGCAATATGACCCTCTCTACAATAAATTAAAAAATTAGCCAGGCATGGTGGTGCAGTGTGCCTGTAGTCCCAGCTACTTAGGAGGCTGAGGGAGAAGAACCACTGGAGCCCGGCAGGTTGAGGCTGCTGTGGCCATGAGCATGCCACTGCACTTCAGCCTGGGCAGCAGTGAGACTCTGACTCAAAAAATAAAACAAAACAAAATAAAATAAAATTGTGTCTAAAACAAGACCACATAAAATTAACCTATGGACAGTATGGTATTGATTCACATATACTGAAATTTATCAGAGCCAGTTTTCTGGCTTCTTAACTAGTGCCTAGAAAAGTCAGTCACAGCTGGGTGTGGTGGCTCACACCTGTAATCCCAGCACTTTGGGAGAAAGAGGCAAAAGAACTGCCTGAGTCCAAGGGTTTGAGACCAGACTGGGCAACTTGGCGAGACCTCGTCTCTACAATAAATCAAAAAATTAACCGGGTGTGGTGGCGCATGCCTGTAGTTCCAGCTACTCGGAAGGCTGAGGCGGAAGGATCACCAGAGCCCAGCAGGTCGACGCTGAGGTAGCCATGAGCGTGCCACTGCACTGCAGCCTGGGCAACGGAGTGAGACTCCAACACAAAAAAAAAAAAATTCAAAATAGGCTATAACATGGTAGTGATTCAGGAAACTTTGGTTGAGAAAACTCACCCCAATGACTGGATTTAAAATAGACACAAAAGCATAAACAAACAAAAAATAATGCTCCATAGTTCATATTTCGAGGCTTCGTCCCCTATCCCCTAACCAATGTCTTATTGATTTTAGTCAGTTGGTGTGTGTTGAAAGTACAGAGCCCTGTAAAATAGACTGTATAAAGGCAAAAATAACCAGGAGCGAATCAAAGCACTCTCATCCACCTTTGTGCTGTAAGTCCCAGTCAGTGGAATATGAGAAAAATAGAAATGAGTTATAAAACACAGAAAGAAAGAGACATTTGCCAAACCCCCAAAATATCAACTTTAGAGGTATAATTGGTTGCAGCGAGATGACCATATACAATACAGATGATAAAGACATCAGCACCTCTTATTTTTATTTTATAAGTGTGTGTGTGTGTGTGTGTGTGTGTGTGTGTGTGTGTGTGTGTGTGTGTTGGAGTCTCACTCTATCTCCCAGGCTGGAGTGCAGTGGCATGATCACAGCTCACTGTAGCCTCGACCTCCTGGGCTCAGGCAATTCTTCTACCTCAGACTCCCGGGTAACTGGGACTATAGGTGCATGCCACCATGCCTGGTTAATTTTAAGATTTTTTTTTTTTGTTTTTTGGTAGTGACAAGGTCTCACTATGTTGCCTAGGCTGGTCTTGAACCCCAGGCTCAAGTAATCCTCCCGCCTCAGCCTCCCAAAGTGCTGGGATTACAGGTGTGAGCCACGGCACCTGGCCAGCACCTCTCTTACAAATCAGTCATGACTAATTAGGAAAGGCAATTATGACCAGGTGCAGTGGCACATGTCTATAGTTCTCAGCTACTGTGGTGGTACACACCTGTAGTCCCAGCCCCTTGAAAGGTTGAGGTGGGAGGATTGAAGTTTGAGGCCAGCCTGACAAAATAGTGAGATCTCCATCTCTTAAAAATAAGTGTCACCTTTTAAAAAAGAAGGCGATTGTGAAAAATACCATTCACAATAGCGACAAAAACTTTAAAACACATAGGAATTGCCTCAATAATTCTTCTGTGTTGAAAACCATAAAACTTTTCAGGAGCTAAGGGTCTGGCTGTGGTAGGAGAAGGAGATCTGTATAATGATATACCATGTTCATGGACAGACTTTCCCTTCTGATAAATTTCTTGCATTAAGAAACAAAATTGTTTTTCTCTTATATACACATTCCTGATTAAAACTGTTTAGTGGGATTAAAACCATATAAATTATAAAACTGAAGTTTATCCTATCACTTAATGTACATTTTATATAATTTTATAATTGATGGGATCACACTTTTTTTT
This sequence comes from Cephalopachus bancanus, assembly GCA_027257055.1. Lineage (NCBI taxonomy): Eukaryota > Metazoa > Chordata > Mammalia > Primates > Tarsiidae > Cephalopachus > Cephalopachus bancanus. Next base: position 8,013 of record JAPVLO010000582.1, on the reverse strand, counting down.
TAATCGGAATCTCACTATGTCACCCAGGCAGGAGTGCAGTGGCACACTCACGGCCCCCACAGGCTTGACCTGCTGGGTTTAGGTGATCCTTTCATCTCAGCCTTCCAAGGAGCTGGAACTACAGGTGCACACCACCACACTCAGCTAAGTTATTGTAAAGATGAGTGCTCACCAAGGTGCCCAGGCTGATCTCAAACCCCTGAGCTCAGGCAATTCTCTTGCCTCCACCTCCCAAAGTGCTGGGATTACAAGGGTGAACCATTACGTCTGACAAGATCACACTTTTAAACTGTTATTTCAAGAAGTCAAATGATCAGACTATAGAGGTTTATTCATGCAAAATAAGTAAATGATGGCTAAATGCTTCTTCGTTAAAAAGCAATTTTTAGAGTACCTCCATTGTCTTTTTTCTTTCTTTGTGTGCAATTGTCCTAATTGAACTCATCATTCTTTATTTCAGAAAGCAACTTTTTTTCACCAGAGACAACTTTGAGACCAGTCTCCCTCCACTTACCATCCCTACATCAATGCAGGTAGTTATTTTACTGAACGATCTGAAGGATCTAAAAATAAGTAATATTTGTGGTGAGCATATGGTTCTGAAATATCAAGCCAGCTTGTTTTTGTTAGTTTAGAGGTTTATTTTACAGTCCACTTCTTAAAGATATTAAGTGCAATTTCCAGGCCAAAAGATGAGTTAGTCTTATCCTGCTTCTACTGACAAAATATGCTTTTTTTCTTTCTGGGAAAAAAAGGGTTGCTGGTGCTCTTCCTTACATTCTATTATAAAAGGATAGATCGGGCCAGGTGCTGTTGCTTGTGCTTGTAATCCCAGCACCTTGCCAGGCCAAGGTGGGAAGATTGCTTGTGGCCAGAAATTTGGGGCCAGCCTGGGTGACATAGTGAGACACTGTCTCTCCAAAAAAAAAAAGAAAAATTTTTCCCGGCTTGGTGGCACATGCCTGTTGCCCCATTTACTCAGGAGGCTGAGGATTGCTTGAGCCCATGAATTAGAGGCTACAATGAGCTATGATTATGCCACTGTGCTCTGTCCTGGGCAACAGAGCGAGACCTGGATAAAAAAAAAAAAAAAGCAAAAAATAAAAATGAAAAGTTAGATTGGATAGTAATATCCTACTTTGCACACTGTGACATCAAGGCCTTCCTAAATTATCCTAAAAACACAGCAGAAAACCACACTCTCAGTGACTATCCAGAGAAATTCTGCCATTAATATCTGTGCTAAATTTTTGTCATCTTTTCACATAGCAGTGTGTCTCCTGAAAGTGACTTTCATCAGTTAACAGTAGTCATTCATGGTTTATATTTTAGGCTTTTTCCTCAGAGGAGGCTTTGATAAAGGAGAAGGAGATGGAATGAATTTAGGTATTTGAGGGCACCAAACACCAACCTCAACTTCCCAATTCTGCTTCTACCTGCTCCCAAGACACATAGTTCCCATGATCTGAAAGCTAGCCAGCCGTTGCTGCCATAAACATTTTTGGGATGCATATCTAAGAAATATTGCTTTCTGAATCAGTGTGCGAAAAGATATGTTTGTTTGTTTGTTTTTTGGTTTTGTTTTGGTTGTTTTTGAGATGGAGTCTCACTCTGTCGCCCAGGCTGGAGTGCAGTGGCAACTCATGGCCACCGCAGCCTCAACCTGCTGGGCTCCAGGATTCTTCCACCTCAGCCTTCCAAGTAGCCGGAACCACAGGCGTGCGCTACCACGCCCGGCTAGTTTTTTTATTTATTGTACAGAAGCGGTCTCACCAAGTTGCCCGGGCTGGTCTCGAACCCGCGGGCTCAGGCAATCCACTCACCTCGGCCTCCCAAAGTGCTGGGACTGCAGGCTGAGCCACTGAGCCCACCCTTTGTTTTGTTTTAAGTCAGAATCTCATTCTGTGTCACCCAGGCTGGAGTGTAGTGGCACGATCATAGCCACCGTAGCCTCTACCTGCTGGGGTCAGGTGATCCTTCCACCGCAACCTTCCCACTAGCCGAAACTACAGGCATGTGCCACCATGCCCAGCTAATTTTTAAATTTTTATTATAGAAACTAGGTCTCGCCGGGTTGTCCACGCTGATCTGGAACCACTGGGCTCAGGCAGTCCTCTCACTGCCGCCTCCCAAGATGCTGAGATTATGGGCGTGAGCCATCCCACCTGGCCAAAGATGTTGTTATTGACATTACCATATCATTACTTTTAGGTTGGCGTACCAGAAGTGACATCTGCACATTTTTCTGATTTAATATTGCTGTTAGTAGTGAATCGAAAAGTCTACACTTACTTTTATGAAGATGACTTGTGGGACATATCTGTAGGTGTGTACAGTTTATATGTTTTATTTTGTTTGTGTTTACCCACCATCAAAGAAGAAGTTATTGATATTGGAGGTATAAGTGATAATCCCCCTTGAATGACAGCCCCAAGATGTTACCTTGTCCTTTAAAATGAAAATGAGACCAGGTGTGGTGGCTTATGCCTGTAATCCCAGCACCTTGGGAGGCCAAGGTGGGAGGATTGCTTGAGCTCAAGTTCGAGATCAGCCTGAGCAACATGGCAAGACTTCATCTCTTCAAAAAATAAATCGACCAGGCATGGTGATGTGCATCTGTAGTCACAGCTACTTGGGGTGCTGAGGCACCTGAGCTCAGGGGGTCTAGCCTGGGTGACAGAGTGAGACCCTGGCTCAAAAAAAGAAAAGGGAGAGAAAGGGACCACTTGTGGTGTCTCACGCCTGTAATCCCAACACTTTGGGAGGCCAAGGCTTGAGTTTAGAAGTTCGAGAGCAGCCTGAGCAACATAGTGAGACCCTGTCTTTCTATTATATATATTATATATATATATATATATATATATATTATATTTTATAGAGACAGGGTCTTGTTTTGTTGCCCAGGTTGATCTTGAACTCCAAGCCTCAAGTGATCCTCCCACCTTGGCCTCCCAGAGTGCTGGGATTACAGGCATGATCCACTGTGCCCGGACCCTGTCCCTATTTTTGTTTAAATAATAATAAGTCAAGGCCTGACTTGGTGGCTCAGCCTGTGATCCCAGCACTTTGGGAGGCTGAGGCGAGTGGATTGCCTGAGCCCGTGGGTTCGAGACCAGCCTGGGCAACTTGGCAAGACCTCGTCTCTATGATAAATTAAAAATTAGCTGGGCCTGGTAACTCGTGCCTGCAGTTCTGGCCACTTGGAAGGCTGAGGCAGAAGGATCGACAGAGCCCAGTAGGTCGTTGCTGGGGTGGCCGTGAGCATGCTACTGCGCTCCAGCCTGGGCGACAGAGTGAGACTCCAACTCAAAAAAATAAATAAATAAATTAAAAATTAAAAAGAAATCAAAATGAAACTGACCCAAGACCCCATCCCCTAGGGAGGGAACCCAGTGTTTTCGCTGTGAATTGTAGTCACAACCACAAAAGCTTAGACTGCTGGAAACCAAGAAGAGACACCAACTGGTCTTGGTGACAGACTGGCTGTCGGGATAGGGCGGGGGAGGGCCGGGAATGATGACCAGATGGCGGGTGACCCTGCAGGGTGATGGGGATATTCAGTCCTCCACACTTCACATTAGGGAACAACAGAGGGGGTGCTTTATAAAGAGGTGGGAAGAGAGAGCCTTGAAGCAGGAGGTGACCGGGTAGGGTGGAGTGGACATGGGTCAAATGACAGCACTAGAGAGAAGAGTGTCTTCTCTTTCCTGATCTGTGGAAGGAGGCAGAGAAAACACGCTGCTCATCACAAAAAGAAAACCATTTGTATTCCCCCCCAAGCAGAAGTTCCGTCCCCATGGCACACTCATGTCCCGCCCCCTCGCAGCCCCCGGGACCCTTCACGCTGCATTCTGTCTCTGTGAATGTGATGACACTAGGAATCTCCTAGGAGTGGAATCACGTGGTCTTTGTGGCTGGCTTATTTCACTGAGCAAAATGTCCTCAAGGCTCATTCATGCTGGAACTGGTGACAGGATTGCCTTCTTATTAAAGGCTGAATCGTATTTCGTGGGGTGGGTGGACCACATTGTGCTTCTCCATCATTGTCAGCGGACAGTTGGGTGGCTTCCAGCTTTTGGCTATTGCGAATCGTGCTGCTGCGAACATCTTTTTGAGTCCCTGCTTTCCATTATTATTATTTTTATTATTACTCCAGACTGTCGCCCAGTCTGGAGTGCAGAGCCTTGACTTGCTGGGCTCCGGCGATCCTTCCGCCTCAGCCTTCCAAGTAGCTGGAACTACAGGCGCGCGCTACCACGCCTGGCTGATTTTTTGATTTACTGTAGAGACGAGGTCTCGCCAAGTTGCCCAGGCGGGTCTCGAACCTGCGGGCTCAGGCAATCTACTCACCTCGGCCTCCCAAGGCACGAGATTACAGGCTGAGCCACCGAGCCCGGCTCCATTATTTTATTATTATTATTATTATTATTATTATTATTATTATTATTGAGTTAGGGTCTCACTCTGTTGTCTAGGCTCGAGTGCTGTGTTGTGATCATGGCCACTGCAGCCTCGAACTGCTGGGTTCAGGCAATTCTTCTGTCTCGGCCTCCCAAGTAGCTGGGACTACAGGCACATACCACCATGCCCGGCTAATTTATTTATTTATTTTTTATTTTTATTTTTATTTTTTTTTGAGTTGGAGTCTCACTCTGTCGCCCAGACTGGAGTGCAGTGGCTGTTTCCCGGCCACCACAGCCTCGCCTGCTGGGCTCCGGCGATCCTTCCGCCTCAGCCTTCTGAGTAGCCGGAACTACAGGCACGCGCCACCACGCCCGGCTGATTTTTTGATTTATCGTAGAGATGAGGTCTTGCTGCCCAGGCGGGTCTCGAACCCGCGGGCTCAGGCCATCCACTCACCTCAGCCTCCCAAAGGCGCGGGATTCCAGGCTGAGCCACCGAGCCCGGCTCTAATTTATTTTTTACAGAGACAAGTTCTCACTCTGTTGCCCAGACTTGTCTCAAACTCCTGGGCTCAAGCAGTCCTTCTACCTCAGCCTTCCAAAGTGCTGGGATTACAGTACAGATATGAGTCATCACACCTGGCTGGAATTTTTTTTTTTTTTTTTTTTTTTTTTGAGTCGGAGTCTCACTCAGTCACAGCCACCTAGTGTCGACCTCCTGGGCTCCAGCGATCCTTCCACTTCAGCCTTCCAAGTAGCCAGAACTACAGGTGCACGCTATTATTTTTATTGTAGAGACGAGATCTCACCAAATTGCCCGGACTAGTCTCTAACCCACAGGCTCAGGCAATCTACTCCCAAAGTGCTGAGATTACAGGCGGAACCACTGAGCCCAGCCTGGAATCTTTTTTTAAGTTTTTTTGTTTGTTTGTTTGTTTTTTTGTTTTTTTGTTTTTGCTGAGCACAGTGGCTCACGGCTGTAATCTCAGTACTTTGGGAGGCTGAGGTGGAAAGATTGCTTGAGGCTAAGAGTTAAGGATCAGCCTGGGCAGCATAGCAAGACTCCATCTCTAAAAGATAACAAAATAAATACAAGACAATGGAAGGATGCCTCAGTAAGGAAAGGAAACCTTTTCCATAGTTTTGACAGGGCCCTGGAAGAGTTTCTTCAAAACCAGTAGGTAGGCAGGGCTTGGTGGCTCAGCCTGTAATCTCAACACTTTGGAAGGCCTAGGCAAGTGGATTGCCTGAGCCACAGGTTCGAGACCAGCCCGGGCAACTTGGCCAGCCCTCGTCTTTACAATAAATCAAAAAAATTAGCTGGGCATGGTAGCGCACACCTGTAGTTCTGGCTACTTGGAAGACTGAGGTGGAAGGATTGATGCTAGGGTGGCAGTGAGTGTGCCACTGCGCTCCAGCCTGGGTGACAGAGTGAGACTCCTTCTCAAAACAAAACAAAACAAAACAAAAAACATGGTAGGTGGGACTCAAATGGGGGCATTTGTCTCCCCCAGAGGAACTTGGCAATGTCTGGAGACGTTTGTGGTTGTCAACACTGGAGGAAGGTGCCACTGGCATTGAGTGGGTAGAGGCAGGGATGCTGCCATGTGTCTTCCAGTGCACTTTCCTGTCCCTGCCATTGAGGGTGACCTGCTCCTAAATGTCAGCAGTGTCCAGGAGGAGAGACCCTGCCCTAACCATTCTTTGATCTTCAGAGAACTCATGTGCATTTTAAAATCATATTTTACTTTCAGGTTTACAACACCCCGTTTCACATATTTCTGGTGATAATTGTTGCTATGTTGGAAATATCGTTTGCTTGGTAAGTACAATGTCTAATCTTTCCTTTTTTTGTTGTTTTTGTTTTTGAATCCGAGTCTTACTCTGTCGCCCAGGCTGGAGTGCAATGGTACAATCACAGCTACCCCAGCCTTAGACTTTCTGGGCTCAGGCGATCCTCCCACCTCAGCCTCCTCAGTAGCTGAAACTACAGGCACATGCCACCACACCCAGTTAATTCTTTGATTTTTTTTTTTTTTTTTTGAGTTGAAGTTTCACTCTCTGCCCAGGCTAGAATGCAGTGGCACACTCATGGCCACCACAGCCTCCACCTGCTGGGTTCAGGCAATCTTTCCGCTTCAGCCTTCCAAGTAGCTGGAATTACAGGTGTGCGCCACCATGCCCAGTTAATTTTTTTATTTATGTAGAGACAAGGTCCCGCCATGTTCCCAGGCTGGCTTCAAACCCCTGGGCTCAGGCAGTCCTCTTGCCTCAGCCTCCCAAGGTGCTGGGATTAAAGGCATGAGCCACCGCTCCTGGCTTTTTTTGTATTTTTTGTAGAGTCAGGGTCTTACTCTGTTGCCCAGGCTAGTCTCAAACTCCTGGGCTTAGGCATTCCTCCCACCTCGACCTCCCAAACTGCTGGGATTACAAGTTATGAGCCACCATGACTGGCTGAAAATTTTTTTAAAGTGAATTTTTGCTGGGCATGATGGCATATGCCTGTAATCCCAGCATTTTAGGAGGCCGAGGCTAAAGGATTGCTTGAGCCCAGGAGTTCAAGACCAGCCTGAGCAGCATGGCGAGACCTTGTCTCTACAATAAATAAAAAAATTAGCCGGGCTTGGTGGCACGCACCTGTAGTTCCAGCTACTTGGAAGGCTGAGGCAGAAGGATTGCCTGAGCCCAGCAGGTTGAGGCTGCAATAGCTGTCATCACGCCACTGCACTCCAGGCTGGGTGACAGTGAGACTGCAACTCAAAAATAATAATAAACATAAAAAATAAAGCAATTGTTTATGTCTGTTTTTCAGGAGATATCTAATATGGTTTTTGCCTATTTGCATGGAGAGCAGCTATCTCAGACCAACATATATATTTCAGATACTGGGGGATTCAGTTTTCAGAAGTATGTCTATGATGGACAGGTATGTTAAGTTTGTTAAGAACCTGAAAACAAAAATATGTGTACTGTGTGATTATAATTATCAATAGGTCAACCAGGGTTTAGTTCTCTCTTTAAGTGTCCAGTTGACTAGGAGATTAGGGAAAATTTCAGTCAAAGGAATTGACTTGGGAGCCTAAGAAGTTAAAAAAAGAGACAAAAGTTTTAGGTCAGGTAAAATTATGGTGCCATTTATGGAGTGATTACTAAGAGCTGGTGCCTTAATAAAGACTGCACGTTACTTCATGCCTACCTGAAGATTAAACCATCAGGTACCATCACCATGTCCATTTTCCAGATGAGAACACTGTAGTGGGTGGAGTAAGACTCCCTTAAAAATTTATGTCCACTCAAGTTGGGTGCTGTGGCTCACACCTGTCATCCCAGCACTTTGGGAAGCCGAGGTGAGAAGACTGCTCGAGTCCAGGAGTTCAAAGCCAGCCTGGGCAGCATGGCAAGATCTCATCTCTACAAAAGAAAAAAAAATTAGCCAGGTGTGGTGGCCTGCGCCTGTAGTCCCAGCTACTCGGGAGACTGAGGCAGAAGGATTGCCTGAACCTGGGAAGCCAAGGCCGCGGTGAGCCATGATCATGCCACTGCCCTTTAGCCTGGGCAGCAGAGTGAGACCTCCGACTCAAAAAAAAAAAGGAGCTGGGCTCGGTGGCTC